>QQSS02208476.1:0-11586 GCA_003687565.2 Craspedacusta sowerbii
TATATATAGTCATGCAATATATGTTTAAAGATGTTTCAACGATCAATCGGTTTATGTCCCTTGCAAGAAGAGTCGTCCCTAACTATCTCAGAATAAAGTTTAGCTACGACATTTAACATCGCCTAACATCTACAGCCTACCTTGTTAACCGAAATAGGTAAGGGTGGCACGCCTTTGGATATCAAATGCTAGTCAAGCCGGATAAATACTGGCTTCTAAGTTTCATAATTCAATTTAAAATTGTTTATCTGTTGCACCCTGTCAATTGATGATATCTCACACGAAGATTTACCTCCACAATAACATAAGCAATCTCGCAGATGTAGTAAGCGTGCGTTTTTTCATTTTAAACCTGTCATTCATCGTAATGATGACTCCCAAAGAACGCACCAGTTATGGTGATGTAAAAAATTCGAATTCAGTAGCCTTAATATAAGTGCTCTGCATGCGCATATAGTCTAGATCATACTTCTTACTAGTCTGATAGAAAAAGAATTAGAAAACAATTTGCTCGCGAATGACACGTTCTTTAAAACCGATGCTTCAATCTCGACTACAAGCAGTCCTTCATGTTGCCTTTCTCACTGTGCTCAATGGTCCAGGATTTTTTTTTATCCACGTTTAGTGGATTTTACCCACTCTGCGCAATTAAATCTTCGTTGTTGTTTTCGTGTTCTTTTACCCACAAGAACACACTTAGTTTCTCGTTCATGAAAGGTAAATCTTATGTCTTGTTGTGAGTAGAACAGCGAATATAGAATAAACACCGTAAATAGCATGGACGGTTACGATTCCGATTCACGCTGAACTGCCAAAGAGATTTGAGACGAGTCTACACATGACTTAGTGCAGTCTTTGCGCTAAGCTCCAGCATTAAGGTCCTTCCAGACTGAAGCATGTGGCGCACTTTCAAAGACAGTTGTGCCCTGGCGCGGGGATGATCACGCGTGGCCAGCCACCGTGTAAGTCGCGCGTGCGCCAACAGCAAGGTACTCGAAAAACGTTCGCGAGAACGAGATGAAGATTAACGGTCCACCTTTCTAGTTCTTCGGCATAGATTAGTCGATGCGCGGCAAAAGTCGACCCTGGATTTTAATATTTGATGAACTTCGGTGGCATGCAGAGGCACAACGAGAGCAGATTGCAGACGTTTTGCAAGACACTAGGACTGGCGTTAACAAGTTGCTATTGATATAAGCACTTTGCATTGTGGGAGGTTCAGAGCGGCTCTCGGGGTAGAAAAAGTATTTATTACATTAGAATCGCACCAAAAGTAATATGAGAGTTTCTATACTCAGAAGCCTTGCACATTGCTAAGGTACTGGGGGATTTTAGTACTTCTGAGAATCAGCATGGCGTCCACGCACTGTGAGGCTTTGAGCAGCCATCCAGTGGCAAGTGAGGATGTGCCCATAGAGAGAGTTAATAAAACTTGTACGCCTACTACATGCTTCTGCTTTGCTTTTAACCAGCATCATCTAGCTCCAAGGAACCTGCGACGATCATGTTCCCGGACGTTTTCCTATCACAAAGGTCGGATGAAATGCGTCAAGGTTGTCCTAGTCATCTTTGCTGTCGTCTTGATTATAGCCATTACAAGAGTCATACAGCAAATGAACTCGAAAACAAGTTCTATGCCTTCCAATCCAAGACAGACAGGAAGCTACTTTAGAATCCGGGAAAGTCAAATTCAAACAAAAACCTCTCAAAACATGGCAACCAAAGCTGCCACGGAGGCGAACAAGCTACCGGTCAGTCTAGGTCATCCTTTTAATCCGGATCACTTCGACAACCGGACTGCAAACATGCGGAAGCATTACCTGATTCTATACTGGTCAAAAATTCGTGACCATCAGGCTCGCATACAGACTAAACAAGAGTACGAGCGAGATGAACACGTGTGGCCGTATACGTACGTGGGAGATCAGTGTCCAGTTTCTTGTGAGCTAACGAACGATAGGTCGAGAGCGAAAGACGCCAGCGCCTTCGTTGTTCACTCAAGGCTGACAGACGTGTGGGATTTTCCACCTTTTGAATTTCTAGCACCTTGGATTCTGCAGAACAATGAAAATCCAGTTTACACGCCAGCACTGAGCGATCCTAGAATCATGAACAAGTTTAATCTTCTTATATCTTATCGCCTAGATTCCGACTTCCCTAGCCCTATTTACCCCATGCCGAGTTTGGCAGAGCCTATTCCGTTCGCACAACGACTGGGTGACGTCCTAGCAGTCTTCTCGAAATGCGAGGTAGTACGAACTGAGTATATGAGGCAGTTAATGAAATACATCAATGTTCACTCGTACGGATCATGTCTCAAGAACAAGAGAGGCCTGGTAGGGCTTTACGGTCAAATCAATGGTAAATACATTTTTAAAGACTATAAGCTTGTTTTGAGCCGCTTCTACAAGTTTTCATTGGTTTTTATGAACCAAGATTGTGATTATTTTGTGGATGACCGTCTTTTCCATGCCCTCGAGTCGGGGTCAGTACCTGTCTATATGGGCACAGACAAAATCGACGAGTTCCTGCCTGGAAATTTACGCAGCTCTATTATACGAGTCAAGGATTTTTCTTCGCCTCAAGAACTAGCCCAGTACCTAAAGTATCTCAGTAATAACGAAACCGCATACAGCAAGTACTTGGAGTGGAAGCGAACAGGTTACGGAGATATACGCAACACAACTATCGGGCGGTGGTGGAGGAAAAGGTACCCTTTATTTTGCCAAGTGTGCATGAGGCTTTCGCAAGGCGGCCTTCATCCGGGATTGAGTGTGGATACCTGCCAGCCAAGAACATTCGAAGACTGGAAGCTCTTCCCACCTTACGGAGAGGAGGAGACAGAAGAAAGTTACTCGGGAGAAACAGATGCGCGACAAGGAATTTCTAGTAGGCTGTACTTGGGCTTTTTAGGTCTAGTTTTTGGGCTCTTAGTCGTAGCAGTTAATGGAATGAAATACGTTTTGATATTTGTAAAGATAATTCGCATATTTATTTAAGTAAATTTAAATTGTCTTTCATTTGATCGATGTGATTGACTAACTGAAGTTACATGCGTACGCGAACGCATGGAGCCAAAACGCTTCTTTACATACGTATACATACGTACACATATTCGTACACATATGATGATGACTATCAGAGCTCTCCTCCCAGACGTAGTTCTCCGCCAAGATCTGGGCGAAATCTTCAGCCTTACCTCCATTTCACAATACTTTGCGCTTGTTAAAAAGGCCTGATAAAAGATTCTTGGTTCGTTTCTCCACTAAAACGAGGCAATGCCCAACTGATTTGGTGGCCGGCTGCTAAAACTGTGACGATCTCGTGCAACTGTTCACTCGAGAGCTTAGGTTGTCGTATAACAGTTCACGTCAGGTCTTTTGAATCTTTAATGGGACTCCAAACAGTCTCTGATGAGTTCCTTGGCCTGTATGAAACGTACGTAAGGCTAGCCATTTGAGCAATGTCCAAGCAGCAGTAAGCCTTTAACTTTCTACCAACGTCCCGCGGATCTGTTCTTAAGTTAATTAGGGTAATCGAAAAGATTTAGCCATGCAGATTATCCTATATTATCTATATGATGATCATGTAGAATATTGGATGAATTTTTTCTCACCAGTCTGTTGGCATTGAAAAGAGCTAACCCATAATCAAACGAATCCTGTGATACATGACTAGCAAGAGAGAGATTTTTCTCTTCGGTTTTCTAAGTGGATTGCTTCTTCCGTGCGCGTTCTTTACTTTTGAATTTTTTTCCGAAAATCATTTTGGGTGCTTCACTGAAACAGTTATCAAATTGGGTCCCACTACTTCTCCCAGACCTTACTTGGACACGTGAAGTTTAAAAAAGTGACATAATCTCCACATAATCTCGAGTGTGGCTTCTCCTGGTCTTTCAATGCTTCGCTTGACAGAAGAAATATTGGCCCTCACATGATGCAAAGGAAGCCCTGGGGAAACGCATAGCAGTACTTGTGTTATTCAAAGTTAAATTAGTGCTTGCAACCTCAACGTCACTTACCACAACTTTAAGAATACGGAAGCTAATGAATTGTTACGTCCTTAAACGAGGCATCCGCAAATTAAACGAATTGCAGACGGGAGAAAGGAATGAAACAATCTATGATCGGGAAGACCTATATATACATATGTGCAAAATATATATAAATCTATGATATCAAGAATAAATGAAAGGAAGCATTCGAAACGTAACAAGGAAACGTAAAATCGTAAATATTATATTATAAATATTTTTAAGCCTTTTCACCCTTCGACCTTTGGATCTAACATCTATGGCCGGTTCAGCAAAATTTTTGGTGAGAGGGCAAGTTTATAAGACACGATGGCATTTATTATCTTTAATATCCAGTGCTTTTACAGACAGTGGTATCCGTGAAATTAGTCCGCTGTCACCAAAAATTAATGTAAATTGAAATAAACTTAAATCCTTACTGCAGCCATTGGATCTCCGTCCATTCCTTCCTTTTTATAGATTAGAACTTCTCTCGAAGACTTCTCTAGAACATTGTTCTTCTGAGCGGGTTAAAGCTGAGCTTTGTAAGTCGAACTGTTTAAGATAGTGTGGTCTTGAGCAACGCCAGATGTACAGACCACAGGTGCTATGTATGTACAGATGTACGTGACCACAGGTGCTAGAGATTTTCTCCTGCTATTCGTCCGGAAACTGCCAGCTGATGCTTAGAGAACCGTGTTTCTCCTCCCGTGCAAATTTCAACAGGCAAGAGTTGACATGCTTTTACTACTATTAAAAGTTTTACTTAGATCCAAGCAACAAGCGTAATGATTATCGTAGCAGATGCACACTGCGGAGGAGCTAATCAAAATAGAGTTAAACTCTTCCATTCTAACACACGCACACAATACAAGCAGACCAACACATAGAGAGACTGACAGACAGACAAAAAGACCGACAAACAGACAGACATAAACGTTTTGAAGCAGACCTAGCTTCGCATCTACAAAACTCACTGTCAAAACATTACTTGGCTTCTTGAAATTGTTGATATTTCTGGGCAGCTCTTTAACGATGGTGCATTTGTAACTAAGTAGGATAGACGTTGTGGTTGGATCGATTGCAGAGCTGGTGATCCAAAGCCGGCTATGGACCTACACACCTGGTTGCTTCATCATGCCATATTGACCATATGATGAACTCGCGGTTATCAAAGCGCGCAAATTCACGCAGTCGTGCGAAATACGGCACGATAAGATCGAGAGCAGCCTGTGTGGCTTCAGAGGCGAATACGTTTTTTTTCCGAACTTGCAACGTGCTACTTAATAGCGTCAAGAACGTTTTTCCAGTATATCAGCACGAGTAATATTGACATGCATAGCGTAGGTCGTCATGGTTGCAAGCAATATTTACACGAATAGTAGGCACGAGTCATGGTGCTTGTTGAGCAATGCGGATCTAGGATCAATCATGGAGCAATCGAGAGGACCTAGACCTGGAGAGGCCAGGATACAGGTTGTTGAGTAACTAGTGCGGATAAATTGCATCACTAACAAACGTACAATATTCCTCTTAAAACGGGTCCTTCAATTTAACTAAGTAATACTAAAAGTAAGTTAAACTGCTATGAAGAAGGCAACTGCTATGAGGGAAGTCACGGTTCTCTCTGGATCATCTTCCTGTTGTAAAATGACTATGGCGAAGACTGTATTATGCCATTTATGCTGCCTTCGATTATAGCATGTCCTTAGCGAAAAAAAAAGCGTCTACGTACGCCATCCGAAGGAATCAAAAGGGTTGTTGCCCAAGACGGAATAGAAATAATTAGTGCTACTAATATTTGGAAGAGAGAGAGAGAGAGAGAGAGAGAGAGAGAGTGAGAGAGAGAGAGAGTGCGAGCGAGAGAGAGAGAGTGAGATAGAGCGAGAGAGAGGGAGTTTGCGGTGAAACTATGAATAGAAAAGATATGGGTCAACGTGATGTCACTGGAATTTTCGGAAAAGCTGGCTGGGTATGATCCAATACATACCTTTTGGACTTGTTAAAAAGCTGACATCATAAAATTCACTATTCTCGCTCCTTGCGTACGGTAGCTGGAGTTGTTTGGGTCTTGTGCTTGAGAGTTCGTTTAGCAAGCCGCTAGTCAAGAACGTCAATGCATGGACCAACCATTGGCTAGTCCTGAAAAATTCAATGCAATCTTTGTGACAAAAGGAAAATACGAGATCTCTAGAAATTACCTGCACGTAAAGGCATCGAAATAATGACTAAAGACTGGGTTACGCTTTTTGGGATGACAATAGACAGCAAGTTGAATTTTGAGCAGCATATTAGCAAAATCTGCAAGGTTGCTCAACTGAACGCTTTACTTAGATGAAAATCAAACCTTCCACGTGTTGCCAGAAAGGCACTAATTGAGAGCTACATCTATTCAAATTTCAACTACTGCCCCTTAGTGTGACACTTTTCCTCAGAAGCGTTCTTATCCAAAAGCGAAAATTCTTATCCAGCGTTCTTATATAAAAAAAAAGAAAAACTACAAGAACGAGCCCATCGTTTGGTAAACATTAGTTACTCAGCCACATACAATCACCTACTTGCAATTTCCCTTAAATTCTCAATGGAAGTTCGACGACTACGTACGTGCGTGTACATGGTACGTACCTTGTGCTTCGAGATTTTTTAATACGATCAACGAAACGAACTGTAAATTTTCCTAATGCTCAAAAACAGGTACATGCTCAGCTATCCCCAATAACCTTGCCGAGCCAAAATCAAACCAAAGTTAGTTTTGGTTAAAAAAGTATGGGTACTCCAGCCCCAAGGGGTTGGAACGCGTGTGTTAGCAAATTTTTGATATTTGAAGACTTTTTGAATAGTATTGTGCTGCTTTTTTTAAAATATAACTTGAAAATTGGATATTGAACGTCTTTCTTATTTAAATTAAGCGTCTTATCTAATTTTTCTTAATTTAGCAGGGTTTATCTATCATATTCTTGGTAATTAGGAAAATCGGATGGTGGACCTTTTGTCTTATCGAATTTTTCTCGGCTTAGTTAACTTCTCTATTTACGAGCTTAATTAACCTTTTTGTTTGATACGTTTATTTTTATAATTTATTTGTAATTTTTGAATTTTTTCATAATAATTTTTTACTATGTATGATAATATTGTTCTTAATATTTCTTGCATTTATAATAATATATAATAAATTTAACCCCTAGCATGAATAACTGTGAAAAGAAACGAGAACGAAACCAGTCGTGTGATTGCTTGCAAAAGGTTGCCTGGCCCAAAACGACGACCACCGTGTCTGGTTGGACAAAGATCTGATGATCAAATCCAAGTAAAAAGCGTGCCTATAAAGTGCGAAGAAGGGCTTTCTTTTATCCGCATAGGAGCACCACCTACAAAGCCTGCTGCTGACATTGAGAAAGACACTTCTTCTTTTTTCCACGAGTCGTTTAAGACACGCCCATTCCAGCTACTTACCAGAAGTTGGGATCCATCAAGTTTCTTTCAATAGAGGAGCCGCACGAACACTTAGGTTGAACTATCAAGGGCATGAGTATAGTGTTGACGGAGGCACCCGTGCAGCACCCACCAGCATATGCCTCCTTTTTGGCATAGTATTTACCTAATGAAGTCTTGGTGAGGCCCACCCACAATCCGCATGACTGCATATGATGGTTTCGTTGGGATTGATGATGGATACGCTGACTACAAAATACTCATTGAATTTAGCGTCTAGTGAAATGTCAAAATTGATGCGCGCAGTCAATCTTTTTAGTCAGTGCTTAGACGTCTATAAGCAAGACAAGGGCACTAGCTAGTGCAGAGCTCCAATCGAGTCTTGTGTAATGAGAGTGCTTATAAGCGGTAGGTTTACTTACATGATCTGATGCTTACAAAAGTATATAAGAAGGGGGTGACCCAGCAGTTAGTAAATAAGACTTCTATTTGGAGAAGATAGGTTGATAAATGTGTAGATTCAGTCCAAAGGGAAGTGTGTAGGTTCATTGATGAGTTCGCCGTTCCATTAAGGATCCCTAATTTTGCAAAGCCTTTTGCCAGAAGGGCTTTCAAGATCATATTTCAAGAATATCGGAAATCGTGTGTGAGAGTCGTCTGTTAACATGCGTTAAAAGTAGTATTCTAGTCTATCTTAAAAATAGTTTGCAGTCTCTTCAACTGTCTGACAAGAAGATTTATATATAAGGTAAAAAAAACTCTTTAATAGAAGAAACATGGAGTGTGGTTTCAACAAGTATTCCTCCTAAATCAACTAGAGCCGCTTGCCTTCTTTTATCGTGGTGGCATCCTGAATAATTTTATTTATAATGAGTTATATAAAAATGATAAAGATCCGCAGTGGCAGTATTGTAAATTCGCTCTCCAAATGTGCGAGGCGCGGTTGCATTCTGCCCATTTTCCTGCTTGATATGTATGGCCTTAGGCCCATGAAAATGTGAGTTGTTAACCACTCGGAGATGGGAGCGAGTATTGGTGCCAGGAACTATAGTAACCTTAGATGCGCCGAACACCCTTCTCATCAGAACTCGAAGCCCATCTCAGTCTCAGCCAAAATTTGAAGAAGCCATGCAGAAATCTGCACAATGAATTAAAAGGGAAATTGAAAAATTCTTCCTTCTCATGAAGCTTAAGAAGATGTAACTCATTGCAGCGATGGACATCAGCTGGATTACGAAGAAATTGCATCTGCGCAGAAATTCACGTGTTTCGGGTTTCCTATTATTCCGAGTGAAAACCGAAGTAGTAGTACAGTAGAACAAAGTAATAACCATAGATCGATGCTGAACACGAATAAAAACAATGAGATGCAGAGTCATAATGTCGACAATAATGTCGATGAAGGAGAGAGTCATTTGTAATTGATTGTTCCGAGCCACTCTCTGGTCCGTAGGAGGTGGAGTGGAGACGGAAAGGAAATGTAATCCACGGCCAGCGATAATTCCGATCAAAGAAGAAAGATTACTTATTTGGAACTTGTTTAAAGCCGGCTAAAAACCCCCAGTGTATGGCGTTTTCTGGAGCACGCATATGCTAATAACATGACATAGCACTACTATAATATGAATACATAAACAATGAATATTTCATAAATGCATACTACCATGATAATATTATAAGCATTGTTAATGTATGACATATACTAAATCCTACTAGCTACTAATGTATATGTTAATAAAATTAATATAATATTAAATATGCATATAATATTATATTTATATATACATATTATACATATAAGATATAATGTATCTGTATTATGGTTATATTATGTTATATATATATATATATATATATGTATATATACATATAATATATTAAGAAATATGCACAGAGCGAGATTCTTTTTTTTATTTTTTTTATTTTTTGGACTTGGATTGCCAGAGTTGTAAAAAACCTAAGATATTTCACGCGCGGGGAATCCACTACCAAGACGGAGCAAAGACTGCTATGCTGTCTCGTCATCTGAAAGGGGTATCCCCATGATGTCGTTCTGACAGGCGGATTTAATCAACGGAATCCATGATAGTGGAATGAACAAGGGGTTTCTTTGCGTTCGCATACGTACGAACTTCTAAATTAACCAGTGATGGAATGGAACAAGAGACCTCTTGCGTATGAACCCCACTCGTAGTCTGATCGGTCATTGCAACACGAGTAAGTGCATCATAAATACATTTGCTAAATAAATAAATAAAAAATGAAATACAGATGAAAACATACATATATATATGTATATATATATACACACATATATATATATATATATATAATATAATATATATATATATATATATATATATATATATATATTTACATAATATATAATATATATGATATCACATATATACATATATCCGGACTACCGGACTATATATATATATATATGCTGTTACATGAGGGCCCTGGCAGCAATATATGCAGCATGTAATACAATAATTATGGAGTTGGGCAATATTTTATAGTAAGTTGCATATCCAGACACATGCACAAAGGTAAATTCCACACGCTAATTAATACCGACAAAATAAAATTACAAATTTTTCAGCACTGAGTTTAATAATAATAATAATAATAATAATAATAATTTATTTTTATTTTATTTTATTACTATTATTATTATTTTTTTTTTTAACTTCATGTATTTTCACTTTTTTTCCGACGCATTCCGTAGACCTTGGCACCACTCACTAATTCTAGGCATGTTGCCTTGGATGTCCTCTTGAACATCGGTCTCTGTAATTTAAACTGTTTGGTCTCTGGCAGTGCTCACGTTACCTCACAGACTGGTGCTTATCCGACTTATCCTTTCGTAATCACCAGGGTGATTACGCCGCTTAGCCGTAGTAATAATAATAATAACAATAATAATAATAATAATGATAACAATAATAATAATAATAATAATAATAATAATAATATTATTATTATTATTATTATTATTAATATAATAATTATAATAATAATATTAATAGTAATAATAATAATAATAATAATAATAATAATAATAATAGTAATAATAATAATAATAATTATTATTATTATTATTATTACTATTATAACAATAATAATAATAATATTAATGATAACAATAATAACAATAACAATAATAACAATAGTAATAATAATAATGAAAATATTAATAATAATAATGGTAATAGACATACACAACAGTGCAAGTGCACCTACCTCAACTTCATGCGATTACAATGCGAGGTAAAGTTGCTTCATCATCCTTATCCAACTGTCCCCAACTCTTGCTTTCCTCGAAATTTGCGCGGCAGAGTGCCTCGGCACCCCCATGCAGAGCTCTAAAGAAGACCCACGGCTTACTGCGCAGGCTGCAATTAAAACACTCATGGTGGAATCCGATTGTGGAACTCTTTATTGCACTGGTAGCGCCGTATTGTGCGCGTTTCTGCCAAAATTCATCAACGCTTTCCCAGTAGCTCTGTTTGTTTCCCTCGCTCTAGCAGTCAGCAAGCTTTTTCGTATGCAGCAAGTTTGCGCTTTAAGCGTGGCTTAGATGGACTTTCTTCAAGACAGATGCTCACTTCTCACGTCTTGCACACAGCGATACTCGTTTTAATTACAATATGGCTCGGTAGCTAGCTGGGAAAGACATAAAACTACAAGAAAAAAAAAAAAAAAGAAAGAACGAAAAACGTTTGCCTTACGAAACGAAAAGGACAACATGAAATTACGCATGATGACGCTAGAAACAACTAGTTTGCCGCTTTTTATATATCGGTTTCTAGCATGATTAGAAAAAAATACCTCAATCTGCTTAGCTTAAATTGCATAATGCCACTAGAGTGCAAACTATTTCCCTGTCTGATGTGGAACATGAAGAAGCATAATTGACGACTCAGGGGGCAACGGAATAACGAAAGATTTCTCCCGTTCGGAAGAATACGGGTGTTTGGAACTTGAAGAGCATAAAATCAATTTATTTACTTATTAAGTTTATGCAAGCTTTGAGAAAATGAATGTTTTGCTTTTCATTTGCATTTACCTTTCGTAGTTGCAAAACAGCTCTCCCCCTCTATCTCGCTCTCTCTCTCTCTCTCTATTTATATATA
>QQSS02208487.1:0-11585 GCA_003687565.2 Craspedacusta sowerbii
TATATATATATATATATATGTATGCATCGGGAATAATAGGGGACCCAAGATTGATCCTTGCTGGACTCCGATATTTACAAACGAAGTATTGGAGTATTGCGTCATCAACAGCGACATATTGCTTTCGTCCATTGAGGTATGATGGGAACCAAGACAAACAAATACCTCTAACACCGTATATTTCTGCAGTAAGTTTCGTAAGTTTCTGCAGTAAAATTTTATAGTTAACAGTATCAAACGCTCTTTGCAGATCTAAAAATAAACCACAAGCAAAGTCCCCACGCTCCATTACGTCATATACGTGACTGTTAGGTTAAGTAAAGCGCGTTCACTCAAGTGTTGCTTACGGAAACCGAATTGCAGGTCATATATAATTTGAGATCTATCAAAAAACTTATTAAGACGCGTGTAAAAAGCTTTTTTTCCCATTATTTTACTCACGCTTGAGAGCAAGGAGATAGGTCGCTAGTTACTGCACATCTCTTTGGGACCAGACTTGTAGACTGGGATTACTTTAGCAAGTAGAAATAGCTGTAATAAAATAACTGAAGTCAATTATTTTTACTTTCCCTGATATTTATTATTAAGTTTTCTTTTATTAAGTTTCTTTTTCCATTACAAAATACAAATCACGAGTAAGCGAGTTCACTTTAACAAGCAATTCGGAAAGTCCGAATGCTTCAACGACCCTTTCGACGCGCTCATGTAGCGGCTGGTAGGTTTTCCGTCATGGATGAGCGACTCTTGCAGCTGTCTGAATGGATACGGTCTTCCGTTATTCACATCGCCGCGTACGCCATATAAAAATTTCCAGAGGCTTGTGTGGCGGCAGTGAAATAGGATGGGAATCCGTTGTGCTAGCTTTCAACCGAAATATTAGTCCACGCCATGATATAAAATCCTGCGAAATTATTATTTTTTTATTTCAATCGGAAATTTCGCTGCACGGTAACTTTCGCCTCGACCTCGCAGTCGCCAGACACGCACGTACCTAAGCTCAAAGTAGGTAAGCAATTCCTCAATGCCTCCGCATTCTGGCTTCTCTTCAGCCAGAATGTCAAAAGCCTCAGCTGCGTCTTCAGGCGGTGCGAAGGCTAGCGCACGTACACGAAGACAGCGAACGTACAGTATAACGGCATCTTTGTGCTCATAGGCTGCCTTCATACCAATGCCAGTGACTTTTCTTAATACACAAGGACATAGATGAACACAGCATCCGGTTACAGGTGCCCGCGTGAAACATAAATAAAAGGCTTTCATCGCTGCTTTCTCGAAGTCTGTTAGAATTGTCTAAACAGTGGCAGTGGGAACATTCCCTTGATTCCATGCAGACGTCTACCGCATGATTGTTCGGTTTTATTTGTTAGAAGGCAATAAACACTGCCGAGCTTAAACCATCGCACGCAGTAAGTGTATTGTATACAGCTGAAAAAAGTCAATTTTTTCCTGACTAAAAAAAATTGTGCGTGCAAGCTCATCCAGTAACTCAGCACAGCCCAACACTATCATACGGTCATCTCTAGATCCTGAATAAAAAAAGACCATGTCATTGCAGTGTGAGTGATATCGAATAGCAGATCCCGCAGGGCTGCTGGATCCGCGCGTCCATCATTGATCGCTTTGCGAACTTTTTGCGTTGATGTTGCAACGTGCGCGTTAGCAGAGTTCATGCAGGCATAGCAGTAAGGACCTCGTTCAATAGCGTTGGGAGAACCACTGAGCATTCTTGGAGCGATGGATACGTTTTCAACTAGGTTTTTCCTGTGGCCGGCCGACAGCTTTCAGTGCCAGTGAGGTCCAGCTGTTTCCCTCATGAGTTTGCTCCGGCTAATTCTCACCAACGATGCGAGATCCCGCAGTCATCAAGAACAGCTCCGCACTTGTGAGTTTGAAATTTGGAACAGCGCCACACCACAGTTCCAATCTTGTTTTCGCATTTTTTGCTTATATTCTCTGAATATCAATGTAGCTTCTCCCTGGCTCGCTACGTCCGAAAGAGAACTCTATACTCTTTGTACCGAAGAACGCGCAAGAAAACTCTAAATTGTCGCCGAAAACAGCACATCAGCCTTTAATAATGTTAGGAAATGTTGTTAGACAGGTTTCGTCTTAGTAAGCACTCTTAAATTTTCATGCGCATGTTTAAAAAAAACTTGCGCTGTGCAAGAAGTCGGCAGTAAGCGACTTGTAAGCGCGTTAACTTCACTCAAAGGATCGTCCCAAATCTGTCAGAGGCAATCATTTCATTCCAAGTTTTGCCGTAATTAATACAACACATACTATCATTCCATTATTCTCACATTCTATGTTCGGCATCAGTTTGAGTCACATTCACGGTTTAACTGGCGCATCCACTAAGTGGGCTAAGCTGACTCAGGCTGAGTTAATCGTACACCTTAATTACGGCTTATATATATATATATATATTATTCAACTAGTTATTCTACTGCATGTGCAATCTCGTTGCTTCGGTCAGCAAGCCATAAATGCGTTAATGAACATAAAATTAATGCCAAAACCACACTTCGTGTCTCTAAATTATGACGTCCTAGCAAATTTACTAAAATACCGATTCAGCGCCATAAGCTCGAATATCAAATGCGGCTGGAGAGATCACACATCTAAAAATTAATCAGACACAAAAAGCCTCACAGTCTTTACATCAGCAACAATGTAAAGTTATGGTCAATTAGAAAGCGACTTTGTGACAGCTTTTGCCGACATTTATAACGCATTAATCAAACAAACCTGTATTTGCCGCTGTCATCTGTAAGGACGGATATTTGTCGAGCCTCGTGATTTGCCGTAGGGAAGGTGCTAACGGTGACGTGTACTTTTGGCAACGGAGGAGTTATGGACCCCTCGATAAACTTGCCACGATGACCACGAAATTCAACAATGCCACCCGGACATTTTCCTTAAAGTTAATAGACACAGAAAACGGCTGAGATGCCTTACACGCTACTATCCAAAATACCTCCCCCAACCCCGACAATTTACTCAAAATATGTTGCCGATAATGCAAATAATGCTGATGATGGGATGATGATGTTAGTTCGGACAAGGCTGACTATCGGGTCATCCAGAGCAGCTTCATGTTTACAAGGACGGCGTTATGTAACCCTTTGGCACATTCAAATGGCAATTTACTTGCCGTGCGTTAGACCAAATGAGTTCGTGAAATTTATAACTGGAGACTAAGAGAAACTTTCGAACACTAATATAATGCTACAGTCGGCAAAGCACGAAGTCTAAGTTAAGAGATAATGAGTGCGAAACCCATCATGCAGTTTCAAGGTGGACCGTATCGGAAGTCGAAGCATTCATCATTTTTCACCCCTTGTCAGGAAATACCAGGTTTCTTTCTTTAACTTAGAGAAAGAGATCATAGGAATGCATGAAACACCAATAAACGAACCTTATGCCGCAATTAATCAGTCAACACTATTTACTTCCATTCAACTTTGACAAAGCATATAGCAGATATGAAATTAAGGGCAATTACAAATCAGATATCAAAATTTTCTTACAGAAGCTTAGGCCCAATGCACTCGATCGCTAACATTAACGCATAACACACGGTGAACAGAATTTCAGAAAAATGCGCGTTGTGCCACTATAATCAAACAAGAATTCAATAGTAAAACTACTGTAGTGTTTCAAGAAAGAGACGAGGGTGAGAAAGTCCAAAGTTGCCATCCAGTGGGTTCACAATAAACAATTTTTTTGCATACACATACACTTTCACAATCTTTAGCTGAAGCGAAGGAGTTGGTAAATTAAATGCATTTCATTGACATCATTGGTCTACAACCGCCCTTTTCGGATGATTCGCAAATGTAATCTTTTAATCTTTGCAGCGAGTCAGGGTGTCATACATTGCAAGTGGTGAATTTTGCTTGCCTTGCCTTCTTTTTTTTTTGGGGGGGGGGGGGGACACATGCCGTGCAAAGTCCGAGATGAAACACAAAATCTCACAAACCCCATTAAGGATACGTAAACATGCAAGAAGCAAGCACAATGCTATGCGAGCGAAGTTCAAGCTGGATGTTTTTCGTGCAGGATATATTACGTTATAAGGTTACACAGATGGTAGCTCTTCCATTACATCAATTATTGGCTTCATCTACAGACGATTCCGCTATTTCGGGTGCTTCAGAGCTTAACATAAGCAAGCGTCAGACAATCGCTGGATTACACCAGCCCATCCACAGGCTCGAGCTAGCAGTGACTTGCCGCAAGTGCATACAAAGCGAATTTCGAGCGCAAGCAAGGCGGACATTTGGAAAGCCATGCCAAAAAAGTTCCCGAAAAGCGTAAGTTAAATAGGAGTCAACGTTTTATTGATGTTAACTAAGTAGTCTTAGCCGCATACAGTAGAAGGATGCTAGTCTCGAAATATACAACTAGCATGCGCGATAGCAACAACAATAACGCAGCAAAATGATAACAATATAAACGATTGAGGTCAACGCAACGCGAAATGCACATGTTGCTGTTTAAGTAAAGCCGATGCTGTACAATCAGTCTACATATACCTTCCAGAGTGACTGAGTTTTCTTTCGGTTGGAACAGAACTTCGTTAGATAACGGAGTCACAACAAACTCTTCAGCAAGCCTAAGTGAAATCAAATATCACTTACGCATCATAACGGACATATCCCTCAAATGCAATGCAGGATTAAAAAAACCACACCGATTTAAATTTTAAAAGATTCCATTCTTCTCTATGTCATTACCGCTTTTGCAGGTAATGCCCCACTTCGTAATACGAATTCATGAAAAGCGCCAATTGCCAACCATTATCCATATATCAGACATAAAGCTTGAGGTATAAGATGATGAATATTTTAGCAGTATTAACACCGCGCTAAATTGCTAGTTCTGCGCTATGCGAAAATGATGATCAGCATGTTCAAAAAAGTGCGAAAAGCTGCATGCTATTAGAAAATTCCAACCAATTATCAAGAATCAATTTGCCAATCATTATCCCTATATCAGACATAAACCTTGAGGTATAAGGTTCAATAAATATTTTCGCGTGAAGACATCGTGTTCAGCATCCCATATCATAATCAAAGTTTTGGTAGATGGTAGGAACCCTTTGTCAATGTCAACCGTTCTCGGTCGGGCACGCTTGCCAGCACATAAGATGAGTTAGAGAGCCATTTTCTCGCATGCATTCCAGCCGAAGAACATAATTCAGAAAGCTGTTGATACAAATTAATTGCTTTGCTTTCAGTTGCTACTGTATCCAATCATCTATGTACGTCGCTAGGAGTACAGTCTCTGCAGATCTCGGTACTTTTGTCTTGTTCTTCAATGCGTGCTGTTGTGTTACGAACTGTGCCTGGAAAGAACACGATACTCCAAATACTAAGCGATTGAATTGATAAAGATCGGGTTCGCGTGTCTGATCCATTCCACGTCAAAGAAAACCATGGTATGGGCGATCTTCTGGTTCAAGTTTGATCTGAAGGTACATTTCTGCTACAATGCAAGCCAGGGCCACGGGAGATTTACGAAAACGAAGAAGTATCTCCACCAGATCTCTCTGAAACTTTGGACCGGCTTGGATGCCATCATTTAACAACACATCGCGAAATTTTGAGAAAGCCTCAGATAGTATTCTGGTCTTGGTGGTTTATTTTTCCGGCTTGGAGATGCAGAAGTGTGGAAGGTACCAAACACCATTTCTTCCCGAGCGTTTTTGTTGACTTTCGTCACATATCCCTTCTTGACGTAATCTTCGATAACGACTTCGTATTGTTTCCGGAATCTTTCTGCAACTGTCTCTCCACGGTGTGCTATCTGGAGAACGCCATTTCATAGTTACTTGGTAGCGTTCTTTGATCTTCTTTCCACGTCATTGCGACTAGGTACCTTCCATTCTTGAATTGAATGGACTTTCCCACACCTTCCTGTGCATTCATTTCGGAGTCACTCATTTTTGTGACCGGTTCTTCAGTTTCCAACTCCTCAATCTCCCAAAAACGCGACTTATTGATCATTTTTAGGTCACTGATTTCGGTGTCTATAAAGTTGGTGCATTGCAAAGCCCCGCCTTCACTTTGCAAACTTCCAATGCACGTCCATCCCAAAGGAGTTAAACGGGCGAAAGGTTCGCCGGGTCTTCCAAATATTTCCTTTAAGGATCAGCGGATTTCCACATATTCTGCCCCGATCAGTAGGTCAACTTTATCCGTTTCCCGAGCTTCGGAAACTGGATACTCTTCAGGTGATTCCATTTTGAGGATATCGTTTGCCAGTTTATTGGTCGCATTTTCCCAGTAACTTTTACTGTAGTGTACGCACAGATAGGTTGTTCGAATCCTCCATCTGTGCTGCGCAAGACGCAGGTGACTTCCATGGACGACAGCTTTATGATGTGACCATATGATGCGGCTTCGTGATGTGTGATCTCCGAGAATGTTTCCATCGGTCCCGTTAGGCCAAGTTCGGCGGCCACGTCCAAATTGATTTAAGGTTTTAGTGCTAGCGTCATCAAGCGATGCGTTGAGCTGCATGTCCTTCGGACCATTGCAAACTATGACTGGAACGGTTCGCAGGGCGGTCGTAGGGAGCGCCGACGCCACATTGATAGGTCAGGCGCGATTGCCTCCCCAGACATGCTATTCCTTCGATTAGTTCTTGATGCACTTTTTTCTTAATGTAACAGCTGATTACAACCCACTTTCGAGTCTTTGTACAATCCGCTCCTCCGTGTTGGAACGAGGCAGCGAAAACACAACCGGTGATTTTGGCTTTTTCCTACCGAGCACATCCATCTTCTCGAAAGTTTTACATGACCACACTGGGTGATTTTTTTCGCACATGACGCAGGTGATTTTGTACATTTCCTTGTACTGTGGCGTGTGGTCTCCAGTCTCATGTTGCTAGTTAATATTTTGATAGCGCAATTAATTTTCTTGGAGTCTTTTGAAGATGGCGACTTTTAATAAGTTATTTAAAAAGTGTGCATCATATAGAAGGAGCGTGTTGAAGAGTATACAGTCCTCTGAAGAGTTACTTGTGGAAGGGAGTGTAGGAGTAGAAGACAACTTAAAGTTTATTAAGTCCTTTCTAGAGAAGAAGTTAGGTTTGCTGACGTCGTTAGACGACGAGATTTTAGAGCTGAGTCTTGAAGTTGATGAGGAAAGTTTTGACGCGGACGTTCCATCTGCGTATGAGTTTGCAAGTGGCGTGAACATGGCATATCTAAAAATTGATAACTTTTTTACGAAAAACCATTAAGAGTAGTGAGAGCGTAGAGCCGGATAGTATTTATATTGATTCGGCCAGAAATTTTAGTACAGGACGCGGGAAGGTAAAGCCACCCAAGCTTGAGTTAAGCAAGTTTAATGGTGACCCTAGGTTTTACCAGACGTGGCGTGATTCTTTTGATTCGGCCATACACTTAAACGATACACTAGCAGAAGTCGGTAAGTTTAATCCCTTGCGCTCCTTACTTGTAGGACCTGAACTTAGTGCTATCGCCGGTCTTTTAATTATTAAGGAAAACTACGCAGTTGCTACAGAGCTAGTTGCCGACAGGTTCGGGCAAAAGCACGTTGTCATATCGTCCCATATGGACTCTTTAATGAAGATTCCAATGGTGGGAGATATGGATGACGCTAAAGGTCTTCGCGAGGTTTGTGGCAGAGTCGAGTCAAACTTAAGGAGCCTAAAATCTTTAGGTGTGTTACGGGTGTTTGAAGACGCCTGTTATTTTAAGACGTTTGCCGGAAGAGATGCGTCTGATAGTAAGTCGGCAGATTGATCCCAGAGGTGGAGATCGGGAACTTGACTGTTTTTTTGAAGTTTTCAAGAACGAAATAGAAAGAAGCTAGAGAAAGGGCTGGATTGATGGCGGCTGGTAGTACAAAGCAAGTCCGTAGAAGTGCTCCCATAAATGCAAGTGCTGCCGCAATGCTTAGTGCCACTGACGAGTTTTGTGTATTTTGCAAAGGTAAACACGCCCGAATGGCATGCAAATTTTTACCGAAACATCTGCTGGGAGAGCTCATCGTAGAAAATTGGACCGATGTTTCGTTCGCTTAAAGCCTGGCCGTGTTTCCAAGTACTGCAGGAGTAAAACTTTTTCTTGCAATTGCGGTGGTACTCATCACAAGAGCTTATGTGAAGGTCACTCTATTAAGGAAAATTCAAAAAAGGTGCAGGGTTTGCTCAGTAAGGAAAAGGTAGTAGCCACTGCTTGTGTTGATCCGAATATTTTTCCTATGTCAGGAAGTCATAGCATTGAATTGGAGAACCCGCAGTCATTATTCGCACTTTGATCTTCTTGACTTGGCCGATGGTAATATAGATGACCAAGTTTACCTTCCGGACAGGATTGAGGCTGCGTTTTCATGGTTATCTCAGCCCAGGGCGACTCACCCCGGGCTGGAATTCGCGTTGCGTTTACATGAGCCGGGGTGAGCTGCCTGGGACCGACCAGTATGGTCAGATCGTTCGAGAGAAACAAGGCTGCTAGGTTTGCGTTCGTTCCAGACGTCGGAGGAGGCAGCGGGCAAACCGAGAGAGGAACGAAATCGTGTCAGCAGTCAATTTTATAGAATATGATGCTCGATACAAAATTATAACCTCGGCCGATGAAAATCGTTTACGATTTGGTACTAAAATCACAACTGCACATGCGTGTGCCTAGCATAAATTAGCATGATTTTTTTTCCCTCCCGGGCTGGAAATCTTACTGCGTTTACATGAACGAAAGATCTTATCTCGCCCCGGGGCGAAATCCCAGCCCGGGGCGAGATGCCGGGTTGACTCGCCCCGGGACGAGATCTCAGCCAGGGTCGGCTCATGTAAACGCTGATAGGACTGTCACCAGTGACCGAGGTGAGTTTCGTCCCGGGGCGACTCAACCCGGCATCTCGCCCCGGGCTGGGATTGCCATATAAACGCTCCCTGAGTTGCTATTGGGAAGTGATTTTTATTGGGCGTTTGTTTTTGACGAAGTAGTAAGAGGTGGCAATAATGGTCCAGTTGCGATCGCGTCAAAATTAGGTTGGATCCTGTCGGTATCAGTTAAGGGAAACGTGCTTTTAGGGGAGGACAGGGCGAGTTGCGCTATGTTTATAAGAAGTGAAAAGGCAGAAAGAAGATATGAGCATAAAGGCAATAGCTTAATGGACGAAGAAGTGAGTCGCCTATGGAGTTTGGAATCACTCGGCGCCCTTAATGAGTCTAATGAAAGTTTAGGAAACGGTCCGACGATTCAATGGCAGGAGGTATGAAGTGTCACTGCCTTGGAGAAGGGACCATGACTTACTAGGTGATAATTTCGAGCTTGGTAAGAAACGATTGCAAACTCTAATTAGTAGGTTAAGAAAGCAAACCGAGCCACTAGAGCAGTACAATGAAGTTATAGTAGGTCAGTTGAAGGAGGGTATCCTTGAAGTGGTACCAGATTATGCGCCCGAAGTAGGTAGTTCTTATTATATGCCTCATCACGCTGTTGTGCGAACAGATAAGGTGACTACTAAGTTGCGAGTTGTGTTTGATGCTAGTTAAAGGTCCCTGCTCGTTGCCTGAGCTAGTAAAGTTTTTGTTGCGTTTTCGGTTTTTTTAAATTGGTTTGGTGGCAGACATAGAGAAGGCTTTTCACCAAGTAGGAATCGCAGAGCAGGATCGTGATTTTTTACGAGTCAAATGGGTAAGAAACCTAAGCGAAGAGAAAATGCAAACTATGGCTCTAAGATTTAATAGGTGTGTATTCGGAGTCACTTGCAACCCTTTTCATCTATTAGCAACCCTAAACTTCCATTCTGCTAAGTACGCTAATAGTTACCCGGACACTGTGTCCGAGTTATGACATGGAATGTACGTCGACGACTTGGCGTCATGAGCAGACCATGCAAGTGATGGTCTTATGTTGGCACAGCAAGCCAAGCAAATACTCAGCAAAGGAGGATTCAACCTTCGCAAGTTTGGAAGCAACTCGAGTGAGCTGTTAGTAGGTTTAGGAACATTAGGAACGTCTTTTAAAGCTGAATTTCCATAACCAGAAAATTTTCTGCGGACAGAACGGAGCAAAAGATGACGTTGGCAAGTGGATTCTCTCGAGACCTGAAATGAGAATATACAAAAGTGCAACAACAAAATGCGCAGCGTTATGGAATAAAGCAAGCAGTTCTACAGTGGCCGCAGAGATCGTGGAAGACTTAATTGGAAGGAGACTGATAGTCCCTTGCACTACCAGATGGAATTCCTTTTATAACGCCCTCTCTACGATCTGTGAGATTCCCACTGTTGAGCTTAATACTATTTCGTTCAAGTTTGGCACGAAAGCAACAGAAAAAGAGCATCAGCTGCTGAGAGAATACTGCGCTGTGATGAGACGACTGACAGTCGCCATATATATTCTACAGGGAGAGGATAATTGTTATCATGGCATTCTCTTACCTACCTTGAAAACCTTGATGATGAAAATCCTTGAGCAGAAAAGTGGGCTCCAAATTCTAGCTGACCTACCCGAGGCAATTGTTGCAGTAAGAACTATTTTTATTTTACGTGTTAAATTGATCCATGCATATATTGTACCTATTACATACCATCTCATGGGTAAATGTAAATGTAAATGTAAATGTAAAAGTGTAAATGTTTCTCTTATGAGTCCCTAATAGAGCAAAATGCGTGTGGCGTAATGGAATACTCACCTTAACTATTGACGATGTTTTCCCTTCAATGGATGTTAGTCAGTAATTTTGCATTCCAATTTGACAATTGGGTTTAATTCTGGGCTAGGTATTTTATGAAGAAAATCTCAGACACTGCTTCGCCACAAGACGCGCTTTGACGACAAGCCTCTGTTCAATATGGAGTTAGTAAAAGAAGATTCCACTAACTTTGCCTTTAAGAGAGCAGAAAACTGGCATTTCCGTAGATTCTTAGAATGCAGGCCTATTGTGAGCTTTCGCACCAACAGCGGATTAGGAGCACGTGCAAACCCCATCATAGCGATGTTCCGCAGTTGACAGCTCGCAACCAGTCTCGCTAGGTTCTTCGACCTATTTGGATGCAATGAGTGTTGGTGTGTGTATTTGTGTGTGCTTGTGCGTGTCATATGCGGTGCGTGTATATGTGTGCTTACAATAGACAGTTAGTTATGTGTTCTATATATTATGTTCTTTTAGGCAATAAAAACAAGATTTGTTGAGGTTCCGGAGAGCGACAAGGCCATACTGGCTGCTGTGACTCTGCCAAGGTTCAAGTTACGGTGGCTGCAAACGCAAGAAAAAAAAGGACAAGGCCAAGGAAATATTGCTGGCAGAATGTCGCTCAATTGTAAGAAACGAAAACCGGCAGGAAGGTACAATCACCACGTCTATATGCACCAGCTCATCCAAAGAGGATCAGTTCTTCTCGTTCGAAGATGAAGATGACAATTCTGCTACTGCAGTAAGCCAGGTCGCACAGTACTTGAAATCGGGTGCCCAAGGGATGGACTTGCTTAATGGATTTCCACTTATATAGAGAATTTCTCTTAAGCATAATGCTGCCACTCCATCCAGTGCTCCAGTAGAGCGATTGTTTAGCCTGGGAAAGCTTGTTTCATTCCAAAG
>QQSS02208508.1:0-24040 GCA_003687565.2 Craspedacusta sowerbii
ATTCTTTAAAGCAAACAACAAGGCTAACAAGCCTTTATGCTAGGCTAAGCCATCAAGAGCATCCAACTAAACACAGATTATAGATGTTAAAGTCACGCAGGCAAGCACACCCAAACACATACTCTCACACCCACTCAGACCCACACACCACACACGCACCCACCCAACCTACCACACCCCCACACATACACACACACACACACACACACACACACACACACTACCGACTGCATAAAATCACAATCTACGTTACGCACGCCGAGCTGAGCTGATGCACAGCGAATTTGCAGCAATTCAAAAGAAAACATCAGATCGCTTTTTTAAAATGAGGAATACAGGATAGCAATTGCAATTCAACACTTGGGCGTACTGCAACAAACGA
The DNA here is from genome assembly GCA_003687565.2 of Craspedacusta sowerbii. Taxonomy (NCBI): domain Eukaryota; kingdom Metazoa; phylum Cnidaria; class Hydrozoa; order Limnomedusae; family Olindiidae; genus Craspedacusta; species Craspedacusta sowerbii. Next base: position 383 of record QQSS02208508.1, read on the forward strand.
ATTCATAAACTTTAGTCGGCACTTACCAAATCCAAGCCTCTGAGAGGGGTTTCCAAAACCAACCATTTTTCCTTAATAATCTCAGCATCTTTGTCCACTAACGGTTCTCGTACTTTGAGAATCACCTCGATCTTCCCGCCCACGGACTTTCGCCCTTTCTCCAAATCGACAAGCTGAAAAAATTAAGAGCCACATCGTTTGCAAGAGGCAAAGGAAATCACCTAATAATCATACAGCAAGAAAAAAGCCTAACGCAAAAGCTTTGAAAATCCCTTCTTAACTTGACGTCTGGCAACAGTCGGAACTTTCCCCAAATATGGTAAAGAATTATGACATTGAGCAACAGCACTGGGGAATTGGGCAAAGGAAAAACAACACACATAAGCCTAGATCAGACGGCAGCCGACATAGCGCAAGTCATGTTTTACGCTGCACCTACATCCACGGACTCATGGATTTCACACTTGTTCGTGAACTTCTCTAGCTTCACCGATGCCTGTCCAAGAGCTTTGTCACCTTTCAGGAAACCTCTATAAAATCAGTAAAATAACAGCGAGAGACTGTGCTGAGAAAGCATACGCGAGCCACGGCCTCACACGCCATCTTCCTACTCAGCTGGCAATTCGCTGTATGCAGCGTGATAAGCCAGGACTTGCCACGTTGAAATAAAATCAAAGCATTTTGCCACTATAAACAAGACACCTCGAATAACCTCTTTTCTTACACGCGGATTTAAGATGAGGAAATTAGGAATTTAAATAACCAAGGGAAAAAATGAACCGCAACATAACGATTCTTTTATCAGCCGTTATAATGAATCAAGACGAATAGCTGGTAGGTAAATATGTCACCAGACGACTTTTTGATGCACGGTTAATAAAGGCACTACTTGTACTGGTCTCGAGAACGTCTTAAAGGGTCATCTGGATTCAGTAGAAAAAAAAAAAAAAAAAAAAAAAACAGCGTCAAGTGCTGTCATTTCAAGAAGAGTGGCATTGTGCATTCAGCACATATACAGATTAATGCTTAGTACGAAGAAGAACTGCCAAATCCTTGGCATTTTTCAGCTTCAGGAAATAGCCAAAAGCAAGAATTTGGTTCAGACAAAAATAATAATTGGAAGCTTAGAATAACCCAAATGCAAAATAGAGCAAATACACTAGAGAAAAGCACTGATGTTGAAGCACATCATGGAGAATGCCACAAACATACCTAACATGAAACACCTTGAAATTTACAGTTTGCCGTCTGCAAACACGAGCGAAAGCGCGATTTTTTCTGTCAATTGACACGCGGAATTTCTCATCAAACTCTGCAAGAGCAACAAGTCTAAGATATAAAGAGCAAACGCTCGGCAAACTTAAAATATGCAGCAAACAGCAGTTCATAAATATTTGCATTTAACGAGCATAAATTACGCTCGCCATGACAAAAAAAAAAAAAAAAAAAAAAAAAAAAAGGAGACGAACAAGTTGCGAAGGATAATCTTGAAGGAATACCTGGATTTACTGTTTGCTTTTTCGTCGAAGACGTTCCTGTTTGAGATGACTCCTGAAATGGGAAGAAACAATGCAACATTAACCACGAAGTTTGAATCAAAGAACCATGCCAGGCAGACCCAGAAACTAAGAGCAAAACACGTCCGTTATAACGATGCAGCATTCCGTGACAACTCGGAGATGTCAGATTAGTTTGCCAATTATCAAGTCAGCAATTGATATCCTAAAAAAGTGTTTTAACAGCCTCATCATGCTCACAGTATGCAATACACTTATGTAATATGTGATAACTATACTAAGTATACAATAAATTAATATCTAATTAATAATTAAGTGAATAAGACTAAGTCTTACCGGAGGATATGGGAATTCATACGTCACATACACGTACATGTCCTTGGCCAGCCAGCCTACAAAACACACAAAAAAACAGTCACTAAATTTCTAAGCATTCAACCAGGCAAAATCACCAATACGCTTAACTAGTTAAATGACGAATACGCATAAGTGCAATGAATACATACCCATAAAGAAAAGACGACTTATAACAAAGACGACACCTTGAAAGGACTATGAACTTCAAGGACGCTAAACATTTAATGCTTGCAGTGACACGAAGGCAGATCACGCCAGCTAGCAAAGAGCTATTAGATGCTTAAGAACGACTCCAACAAAAATTGCAGAAGGCATCGTGTATCACCTTAACGAGACCCATAACCTGACGGAAGCAAAAATTATCTTTACAGGGCACAAAAAGATTAAGGAAAAATCATGGTAGTGGTGGTTGCCTTGTAACATGTCATCGACAATACGAACGACACGTAGAACAGACCGTTGAAACCACGACCCACGAAGCAACCCGACTAAATTATCCGACCCATGTGCCGTGATTTTAATTCTCAATAAACATGGCGTCAAACCTAAACCTTGACAAACTGGGACACGCGCAACAAAGCAACGTCTTTAATCATGCGCAGGCACTGGTTGATGAATATTACGTTCACGTAGGGTACGCTTTCAAACTATCCGCGTGCCGCTGCAGTCGCAGTTAGCACTTAATTAGAACCATACCAAGAGAAGAAAGTATAGCTCTGCTTGAGATCCGTACGATGAAAACTGCCATGCCTAGCGCTGGAACTTGGACCGAGCTACTTCCGCGAAAGAGTATTATTAAAGGCACTTCAACAGTGTTACTGTTGTTGTTGTTGTTTTTTTTTCAATTAAAAACAGCAACACGTCCAAAACATAATGTAACGCGAGCACTGTGCAGAAACCTACTAGTAAGCATAAAAAGATATCTACAATGTTATCCACGCTTACGGGAGTACATCATCATCAAGGCATCGATATGCCGTAATTTAGTACACTGTCAGGCGGGAATTGTGTTGCATACCTTGTAGCCTCATTGATGGATTTAAACCTAGCTGCTACAATAAACTCAAACCTGTAGCAACACAAGCCAAAACGAAAACATACCCGCAGAAACACATCGAGAGACCGCGTACCCGAAAAAAAGAGGTCGAAACACCATCATTGACGCCGAAACACGAGCCGTAACACAAACATCCGCGGAAAGACACGCCGAAACAAGCAACAACAGGTGAAAGTAGTACCAGAAGGGAGAGGAACATTCACACAGCGGACGATATTGATCTCGCATTCGCTGTCACTTAATTCAGGATTCGATCTGAAACGGAGAATGGCAGTCACAGCATAGGTGGAGCGCCTCGGAAAACATGCACAGAAAGCAGCTCCAAAGAAAGGTTAACTCAAGGCAAACATAAATAATAATACACACTTAATAAGACTTCATCGAGAGAACAAGAAGTAAACCTTACAGTCTAGCCTAGGGGTCTCCAAACTACGGCTTGCAGGGCCATATCCGGCCCGCGAGGCCTTTTATTGCTGCCCGCGAATTAAACACATCCATAATGCTGTGTTTGAAATTCCCCGAGTGGTCTTAGTGGCGGCCAGCAGCCAGTCTTTCGCCTCGCGCAGCGCCAAGCGTCTGCTTTAACTCTGATTTAATAGAGCTCGACTCTTTGTCCGGCCCCCGAACGGCTGTATGTCTGTTAATACAGAACCGCGTGCTTAAAAGTTTGGAGACCCCTGGTCTAGCCAGTTAAATCTAGTCAGTATAACCACGCTGGCGAAAACCTGTTGAGCGCGATAGTAATGTTAACAGGCACACCCTTCGGTAATGTTCAAACTCATTGCGGATAAAAATACATTTTCCAGATCTATGCTTGAGTGCTAGAGTTCGGCCGGCGTAGGTCTTGACTTGCTTGATTTATTATTTTAATCAATGCATGTCCTGTGCGGATTGGCAGCTGGCGTAATGCTGCTCTTCTCATGGCCACCGGTGTTATGTTTTCCTTTACTTTTCGCTACGCTTTTTTTTTTCTTCGTTAGGTATAATGCATTGCATCATTGGCTTTATCGCGAATGTTGCTAATCATCATATGCATTAACAAAAAAGAATTATTCGACACAGCCGGAAATATTACTCGCACTTACTTGACAACTGGAAAAGTCTTCATTTCATAGTGGCACTTGGGCAGTGCGCTGCCATGCGACCGAGCAATCAGCAATGCCGTTAAATCTTGCTCCGAACTCTTCAGCAGCTGCTCAAAACTAAGGATCAGCAAAAAAATAAGAAGTCCAGGCTTTACTGGCGACGAATCATCATCGAAATCTCAAGACGCGCATAGGAATAAAGAACTCTAAAGGCACAGACGGTAGTAGAGCATACCCGGAAAATCACTCACTTTTTCGCAGCATCAAGATTTCCAAGCAGTTTGTAATGCTCTGAATTTTTCTTCGACATCTACATAAAAGGCGCGAGGGAATGCTGCAGTGAATACAACAGTGATACAGCCTAGCCTACTTCACAAGCGAAACACGCAACGGTTTACCATATCGTACAAGAGATACACATCGAACAGCTTGAACAGAAGCGGGACATCAGGACGCTATGCCGTAGCTAAACGAACTAGTTGACGAAAAGCAACGAGAAGACCAAGTGGCAACTGTTTATCCTTCAAAAACAAACAAAACCAATTACAAAAACAAAAACAGACCAAGTGCATTAGGAAAAGCAGTGACGGTTTCGATAAACGAACCTCTATTTGCTTCTTCAAGGTTAATTCTAATCTAGAATACAGCTGGGAAGCAGTTCCTGTCATCTCGCTTGCAGGCATCTCTATTATTTCAAAGGGTTCCGGTGGTGGAGCAGTCGATACTTTCTTCTTCGGCAAAGAAGGAACCTACATGGTCAGCAAAAACAAACGCCAAATTCACGACGAGAATAATAAAGATATAACAATTCAAATTGACGCCATTACTCGGCACGTATGCTAAAAAGGCGGATTGCCAAAATAAACAACATCCATGAATAAAGCAAGGCCCACACGAACACGATAAAGTTCAAAATGGTACTGGTTCAAAATGGTACTAGCCCAAAATGGAGGCTGCGAATAGTGAGACGACTAAGTAGATAAATAAAGGCGGTGAAAGACAGACACCCCCATAGCGAAAGGCCTATTTTACTAGACATTCAAATGGCATGTGAACAAGGCAAAACAAAATCACGTCCCAATCAGCGCACAAGTACACAGAGCTCAGAAAAACGCTACTGACCTGGGTTACATCAATGCGCATTCCGTTTTGAGCACCCAAAATCATCTGATCTAATGACTACAAAGAAAAATGTTTTTTTTTTAAATGCAAGCAATGAGAGTCAAAAGACCACTCAAAGCCAAGCCACAAGCATTTCTAAACTCGCTGACTACAGCAGAATAAAGCAATTGAAGACCAGCGACGAGAAGAACAAACTCAATCGACAAGAGCAGGAGTGAACCACGGCTTATACCACAGAACATCCGGCTGAAAGCATGTCAGAATCAACTCTGCGGTTACCTTTGCATGCCTCAAAAGCTCACGTGCGCCATCGATATCACCCGCTTTCTTTGCCTCAAGGGCTGCAAGCTTGAACTCCTTCTGTCGATTAACCACGAACTCAAATTCCTGCTGATTTCTGCCTTTTCCGGTAGCGGGCGCCTACAAAAAAATTTTCACTATACCACACTATACATTTATATCTTCAAAGTGAGAAGTTAGCCACGATCGCTTCTGCACCAAAAATTTAACGACATCCATGCAACTCTATTGCCAACCTTGACGGCTTGAGCGCAGTGAGTGGACCTATCTCGTTTCGGAAGCTCATCCACGCATATTTTCCTGCCCTTACCCATGAACAAAAAAAACCTGGGCTAGTAGCTATACTAAGACCCAGAACAAAGAGCAAGATTTCTAGATAGAACGTTGTTCCGATTCAGAAGCCAGTGGAGACGAGTACATTAATGTAACGAGATAAAGTTGGGACCTTAGTCCATTACTCTGCTGCCACGATACGCATCGCGAGCGCCAGGAATACCTGTATCATACTGCGAAACGATTTTAGAACAAGAGGTTTATCAACCATAGCAAGGAAATGCGTTCCGTCTTTCAGCTAATAACTTAAACTTACACCCGGGCCTGGAAGGCGCATCGGTGCAACAATGTCCACTTCAGTGGTGACTTCCAACATAGCCACCCCACCCACCCCCCAGACACACACCAACCTCAATACCACACATGCTACACAGGAAGTGACATACGCCGATAATTAAAGATTCTATCAACGTTCAAACCCTATGAAAACAAGGCCACAGGCATTTCTGTTTTCATCCTCAATCAAAATCAGCTGCCACACCCACGATATAAAAAGATATGCTGGTCAACGTTTGAGGCCTAATATACACTAGTCTTTAAATCAACATTTAGTGTTCGTGATGATGATGACAAATACTTGCACTTGGCGAAAGCAGGTGTAAGACGGAACGTACGAATTTAGAAGTACTTGCCCACTACGATGCGCTGCACAGCAAGCAAGCACAAACAAATTAAGAAGCAATGCAAACTCACAGAAGGATCCCGAGCTTCAGCACCGAGCTGCGGCACCGCATTCGGTACCGGTGTCAGAGATGAAGCTGAAACCCCGGACTTAGGAACGGAGGCCTCGGCTGATGCGGGCAGACCGGACGCATCACCAACCACACCAGGAATCGGAGGGTAGCCTACAAACATAACAGCGAAGGCAATAGCTTTGCGTAGAGGTCTATTACAGTAGTGCTTATTGTCGACAATAAGCTTAACTTTGGTAGATTCCAAAGGATATCAGAGCACAGACAGATTTGTTGTTGTCGTAAATAGCCCTTTTTGACAATCACAAAAAGCACACTAATTGCTGTATACCAGCGCCTTCCTATTAATTGCTGTATACCATCGTCTTCCTATTAATTGTTGTACACCATCACCCAAGGCTTCTTGCACTCACATAAAAATTCCGATAGCAAGAGAAGAACGTCACTTAACCAGCCCATCATAACGCAAGACGCGCAAACGGTAGCAACTCATCTAGCTTCGTCACATCTCTATAAGGATAAAAGCTAGCACCAAGAGCTGTGTAATAAAACAAGCTGCCTAGGCTTACAAGGAGATTATTATGCAGCTCCAGCATGAACAGCGCAATTGGTATCTGTAAGATCTATTCGACAAGCCGAAAAAATCAAACAAGAAAAAACGAAACAGCTACAAGAACGAAATTAACTAATACCAGGAGGAGCGGGAAGCTCTGCGAAATCCACAGACCTTCCGGCCTTGTGAGCCTTCAGTGCGTCTTCGTATTGCTATAACGGATACAGCGCACATAAAGGAGAATTAAAGAGCAAACTAAAAAATAAATACGAAGAACGAGTAGATTGCTTGAGCAAGAAAAAAGGAGATACTCACGGTACCGAAATCTTCTACTAGAGGTAAAACTTATGAAAATTTGACATCAGCTGTTTTTAATCGCAAAAATCAAACAGCAGTGGTGCACATTGTTAGATCCCAGCAACGAAAGATACATAAAGAGACGCTACAGCACTTGTAAGGATATTCTACTATACTCCACTACATCCTGGTTTCCAAACATACTTGAGGAAACTGCGACTAGGAATACACCAAACAGTGCATTATCTAAGAACTGCTCTGGACACAAGGCACTTATTCCAGACCTTCTAGAAGATAATGGCTATCTTAAATAAGCATGTAATTATGATTAAGTAACCATGAGGATAAAAGCTTAAATCCTGTTTCTCCAATAAGCGTGAAAGAAAAAGGTGGCATGAAAGTTGCCTTGTTTGCTTATTAGCTTTGGCGGCTCTTCATTTCTATAAACACAGATACACAAGAATGATAGGATATAGAATCATAGGATACAGATACTGTGATTTCAAGGGTCGGAATTATAATCCGTTTGCTTATTAGCTTATGTATTCATTCCATATCTAGAGCAATTATTAGGTAAGAAACCTTTAAAAAAAAAAAACTAAGAAGCTTTAAAGAACACCATAAATTTTAAATGCCACTTCTGCCAGGCCTCCTTAACTCAAACTTAAAATCTTTGTGAAACATCACCGGCGCAACGTACTGTCTACTTCGAAGAAGTGGTCAAACGCAAAAGCCAACCTTCACTATCCTTTGCATGCGCCTCGCCTTGCTACTATTTCCTTCTGCCTTAGCTGCATTAGCCGTCTCTAGATACTTCTCAAGACGCTGCTGGAGAGCTTCAGCAACCGTGCCCGGAGCTGGAATACTCGATGGAGTAGCATCAGGCGCCTCCATACTTGATTCTTCAATCTTTGTACTTTGCTCTTTTTCAGGAGCTGAAGGGGAGGCCACCTTTTCTGCGACATTGACTAACGCGTAAAAATTCATTTATGAATAAAAACACACACACACACACACACACACAAGCATGACTTAACACTGCACAGGCATTAATGCATGAAACAGCATTAACTCGTCTTAACATCCATACATACCACCTATCCAGCCCACCCATCCACACATCAATACACGCTCATAACGCAACCTGAGGAAATAGCAACACTTTGAGAGCAGCAACAAGTGCAGTACACGCATACCTGCAGGAACGCTCGACAAAGGGGGAGGAAGAGAGCCAGCATCAATATCTTCTCCATTCTGTAGTGACTCCACGGCTGCAGCTAGCGACTAAAACCAAACCACAGCACACTATACAATTTTTAAAAAAATAAAGAAACCTAGATGCTCTTACGTAACGTGATTTCTACTTCATTGAGCACAAACATTTCAGAACTGGCAAAAGGTCAATGACGTGATGAAACTTGGAGAATGATTCCTGCTATGCAAAATGCACGTGCCTATGAACTATAACGTAACATACTCCAGTTAGATGTCGCAAATAGCGCTGAAGCATTTAAGATACGACATTACATAAGGCATGCGCACATTGAAAGCAAGCAAAAATAGGAATAGGCTCCAACCGTTTGATCTTAGAGAACGATTGAAAAAAAACTATCTATGCACAAATTAAGGCAAACTTCTAAAAAAGAAAACGCAAAAACGCGGCCGGAAATCAAGACTGCATGAACTACCTTCGACAATCCAAGCAGCTTCCTTGCAGCTTCCATGTCCCCGTTTCTTTTCATAGCAAGAGCGGCAGTCTTGTACTGCTTCTCTCTCTCTGCCAACGCTGAAATCATATCAGATGTTCCCGAATTTAAAGAAGACTTCGCCGCTGACCCAGGCACAGGCCTCGGACCTGCTATTTTTGGATCAGCGCCAGCATTAGAAACGGCAGCAGAAGGAGGCGTCGCTTGAGACGCAGACTCTTGACTAGGCTTGGGAGGCGTCTGCGTAGGTAAAATCGGCCGAGAGTTAAGCTGACTAGCCTCAGGAGTAGCTTTGCTTGTGTCGGTGCCAACGGCACCAGTTGCCACTGGTGGGGGTATGTCCTCTTCCTTAACCGGCTTCCCAGACTTTGCTTGTTGAAGTAAATTTTCGATCTCCTGGAAAGAATTTCATAATAACTGCTGCTTCAGACAGGATTTAAGCTTCATAATTGTAGTAGTCAAGAAAAACCGCTAAGTCAAAGGGAAACGTCTAATAAGGAAAATAATATGCTAAAATAAAGTCAGTTCACGCAAGATAAATAAAGAACACAATAAGACAGCAAACTAAGAAATCAAAACGAAATTACGAAACGAATCGCTTCAAATTTAAGATTCCGATATTAAAAATCACTTACAAATACCTCGTCTTTCGTTTACAAGACATCAAGGTCTACTCTACTTCATGAAGAACACTAGCTGCATCAGTATTAAGCAGCAAATAACACCCATTATCACCATACCATTTACAAGCAAGAACTAAAACTAAATTACAAATAGTCCAACAAACAACTTGGTCATGTAAGCTTAAATCAATAAAGTATTCTGAAGGGTATAAACAAGCAGTAAAAAATATAGCCTATCATTAAAAAAGAGACTACCTTTACGCCCCTCTCCAACCTTCTTATTTTGGAAGAGACTCCCTGTGCTTTAGCAGCTTGCAGTGCAGATTCATACACAGCTTGTCTATCGTTTAAAAGACTTAAAATTTGAGAAGATGGCGCGCCACCAGTCTAGAAGGACGGATATAAAAACTACAACAACCTTATAGAAACTAAAAGAAAGCAGCAGCATGTGACCAGTACTAGTTGAGTATCCAATTATTGTTTACTGTTGAATTATTAACCTATCAGCTTTAAATGAAAGTCATGGGGCAAGGTTGAGATAAAGAAATCGGGAATTTTCAGAATCATTTTAAGCCACACCAAGCAGGGCCGGCTTCAAGACTTGTTATCCCAAATAAGATCAGCAAATAAACACTCTCAAATGGAAAGGAAATATTTGCCTTCTTGCTGTAGCACACGTAAAATAATGCGCGCTTAATATTGAGTCGTACTGAAAACCCTTTGTTACCACTACATTTGAAACCAAGAGCTCAGGTAGACATTCAAGCATCCGCCGATTACTAAATATTCATATAACTGATAACTATGTATGGCCTTATTATCAGTGACGTGCACGGGAACAGAAAGCAGGTCGCCGAGTTGGAAGGCCGAGGGTTGTACACTAGGCCACGTGAGGCGAACGAAGTGAAGATTACTGTAAAAGAATTAACTGTACGAAATCACGGCGACCCAGGTTCCACTCCCATGCACGTCACTGATAAGCTCCCACATATGGCGAAACATTAAACGTAATGCCTGCAGACAAAAACGCGAAAACATTCTCCATTTTGCTGATTGGATATATAAGGAAGTTGTTTGCAAGCATTTTAACTCCAGATCATCCAGGCAAGACCCATGTAGATAAAATCTACTAAGGACAGCCATAGCCCACAATTTTGAAATGCATCAAGAAATATGAAAATCCAGTAAAATATATTTGAAATGAAATGTAAAAGTTCACCTATAGAAAATGGACGTTAAACATAAAGCAAACACAAATTCTTTTTCCACATATCAATTGAAAAAGTACATTTTGGGTACCTCCATGTCCTCATTCTCTGCTCCATCATCATCACCACTTTCGACTAGGTCATTTAACTCACCCTACCATACCAAAAAATGAGCAAAAGTTGACCGTTGGATGTAAAACACAAATACCAGGGCCATAAAGATCACAGGTTCACAGGTATAAAGCAATTGCCTGCTGCTTAATTGAACTGATACCGTTGGGTCACAAAGGACCTCTTCCACCATAACATTTATAAGAATGGCGCTGCTGACACGAGGCTTTATACCTTACATGCATACCTACACACACAAACACACACAGACACACCCACACATCCACACACCCACAAACGCACCCACACACAAATATTTTTCAATTTTTCCCACAACCACTCAAACACTCAGTAACCCGAACAAAGCCAAATGTATCCTCTCATCTACCTGGAAAGCAGCTGTGTACACAGTCACAAGGAAAAGCTTTGTTTTTGCCTTATGTATGACAAGGAAATTTGGATGTAGCAGGACAGTAAATTACACAAACAAAAGTACATAGGGAGTATCCCAAACAAAACGATACCCAGTCATCTAAGCACCGTAAGTATATATGTAATATGTTGTATATGTCACATCTCTACACTTACAAGCAAATCTTCATCATCCATGTCAGCGTCACTTAAGTCTGCATCACTGATATCTTGCATGCCTTCCTGGGCCATGCGACTAATTTCTTCCATGCTGACAAGACCTAAAAATGAGTTTATTAAGTGCACATACCTCAACTAGCAAGACAGTACTAGAATTGCCAGTGAGCACCCTGTTGCCCAAGAAATCTAAACTGGACAGTGTAGTGTAGGTGGAATACAAAGTTCCTCTTAAAAATATAATACACTCAGAATTTGATCTAACAGCTGCTACCTTTCTTTGGAGGTGGCTTTCTTCTTGCAGTTGAGCCTGATGTCCCTTGCAGTGACTCAAGCTCAGCCAAGAGACTGTCATCATCATATGCATCGTCATCATCAGCTTGGGCTAAACCAATTCCAAAACCGAGCTACAACATGGCAAAAAAATAACACGGAGCTAATGGAGAATTTCTCAATTGACCAAAACAGGGAGCACACATAAAAGGACTTAAACTAGACAGTCCAGTCCTTGGTAACTCACATCAGACAGGCATGTAGATTGGTTGAAGTCCATAATAGCAGTTAACTGTATTTTAAATTGGAGGTGAGCACATATATGACACACAAAGCATTTGTTGCACATGCTCCAGTTACACAACAGTTTTAAAGCAGGGCAGCGTTTGAACTGCTGCAGACTAAGTTGAATTTATCCTGCCTCACTAAGAGTTCTGCTTTGTTTGCAAGATTCCTTAATGTGTAACATCGTGTGCAAACGTAATACAGGCGAGAAGAAAAATAAAGCGCAATATTAAGACCCTGTTCTATTTTATGACCCGCTTGTATCTTTTCTAGACTTCTAAAACTGCATTTGACCAATAATCATAAAATCAAGCAGATATCATAATGCATTGCTAGCAGAAGCACGGTCGGTCACACAGCATCAAAGGCCCTGAGAGGATCAACGTTAAGTGTACCATGCACCTTTTTTAGGTCTAAATCTATAATTTGTGGACTTATTGTAGAGCTAAAACCAAAAGTTTTATTTATAGAAAAGTTAGTTATATTGATAAGAATATTTTTCTCAAAAACATAGTCGAACTCAAAACATAGCATCAATTAAAAGATAGTCAGGGCAGGGCAAGTATATAATCAAAGATATACCAGTTACACACAGATAATATATCATTTAATAGTTCATGTAAAAAAGCAAACCAAAACGGGTTGCAATAGACAGAATGCTTAAGTCTAATTAAAGACAAAACATGTAGAATGGCTCACTGGCAACAAGAAAACGAGCCTTCAGTGCTCTCCTGCACATAAATGCCTATAGGTTTTAAATTTCGGTCAAACTTTACTTTTTTTTTGCATAGTACAGATTAAAGAATTCATCAGGAGGACCCATTGAAAGTCTACATATCAGATACTTTTAGATGCTTTGCAGTTAATATCACAGAGTATTGGACAGTGCTGAAGGCTGATTGAGGGACAAACAAAGCTCCAAACTTCTGAAAGGGGAAAGAAGAAAACTAAAAAATAATGCAGTTACACAATAGTTCACTTGTCCATGTTGAAGAGGGGCCATAACCATGATTCTTATGAGGATCATCAACCACAATTCTAGCCAACAAGAGCATTTTCAAACTATCACAGATTACTCAGAGTTATCAGAGGTGCTTAACTTGCACCATGTAGATAATTTTTATGTACCGACAAAAATAATCCATCCTAAGGAAAATAAAAAGCATTGATCATCCACTATAAGTCACCGAAACAACTTACGGTCTTTGCTAAATCTTTGCCACCTTGGCTTCCCTTGGGTTTATCCGAAGCTCCTTTCCTACCTCTGCTCATTCTTTTGTCCCACTAACTAAAGATAAAATCTATCACATTTATAACAGTTTAGCCACAGGTGGAAATAATTCTCTTAAAGAAAGGAGAAATCAGCAAAATTCTGATAAAATGACAATGCTTCATAACGTAGTTAAACTGCATTTTGACTTCATTATCCCCTGTATGCTTCAAGTAGACTATCAAACTCATGCCAAATGCTTCAAATTAAAACTAAACTTTAGTCTAGTTACTATTGGGTCTATTGAAATCAGAAATTTGAATAAAAATGAGGCCCAAGAAGGCTTAATAATGATCAAAGAACATTATTTTGTAAGCACATTATTTTGTATTCAAGTTTTAACGGATTACACATTATCCCACACATTGTCTTCATAGTGGTTTGTCTATCGTGTCACATAATTATGAAAAGGCAAAGTTACGCAGCTAACACACTTTTGATTAAAAGAAAGAAAATTCGAATTTGCTATACGAACTAGAACAAGATCTGCTCTTATGAACTTTACTACACTTCCTTTATATAAAACAGCAGTCCCGGCATAGCACCTTCGTCATCATGCGGCTAATTATGCGAGGCACCATAGACGCAGACGAAGTCAAACAATTCAGGTGCTATACCAATTATTACATTCTAGGTCACGATATTCGAGGTATTCATGGTATAGGATTAACTAGAGGCTTGAACGTTTCGCAACTCGTTACCCGTAAAAGGCAGTTAACTATGTTTAGGATACGGCACGGAAGGTCATTGTGTTCGGCAGGGATGGTAACTCTGTTGCGGTAGCCCGATTTTTTCCTCGAGATTGCCTCATTTTATGATAAAAGGCTTCTTCTTGCCTTCCGGCGGAATCTATTAAGGCTATGTTACTGGCCTAATACTAAATATTTATCCTAGTCTGAAGTCGGATGGTTAACAGTGAAATTATTGAAATGTTTTTGTGTATTTGCTATTCCTCATTTTTTTTAAAGTTATATTAAGAAGAAGAATCACCTTGAAGAGTTGTATCTCAGATAGTTTTGCGACATAAGTATGCCTGGAAGAATCATTCAAGGTGTTAAGCTGCTGCTATTGGACTATGATTGCACAATTACAGTTGGAGACACCACTCATTTGGTTTTTCAGGCAACAGATATTTACCAAAAAGCCCTGCCTGCAGAACAGCAAGCATTAAGATTGATGTGGGAGAAGCTCTCTGTAGATTACATGAATGGCTACAATGCTATTGTGGATTCGTTTTTAAATACATGTCTGAATGGCAGCGTTAATACTAACATTGAAGAGCTTTTAAAGACTCTAGATCTACACAACTATTCATCTGCTGTAAATCTTGCAAAGCAGCATATTTTTGACAGCATTCAAATTGAATCAATACCTGCTTTGGCTGAGTCAGTTGCCTTAAGTAAAGGATCTCTTGAGTTATTTCAGAAAGCCTGTGCTGTCATTGGTAGCAAGCATTGCCATATTGTGTCTGTTAACTGGCTACCAGAGCTTATTCGTTGTTCATTGCGGGATTCATTGCCACCAGAGAACATTCATGCTGGCTCAGTGCCTGTCTTGGATTGTTCTATCACTTGCACATCTACCCAGTTGAGGCGCACAGAGCGTGCTGTTGTAACAGCTCACGATAAAAGGTCGATGGTTTGCAGGTTAAGAACAGAGGCAATTGGTTGCGGAGCCGTGGTTTACATAGGAGATTCCCTAACTGATATTTTGGCCTTGCTGGAAGCAGATGTGGGTATTATAGTAGGTAATAACCGAGTGCTTGGTAAGATTACTGCTTGCATGGGTATTGTTTTGAAGCATTTGCATGACTTATTAAAAGCAGGTTCCCTTGTGAATCTGAACTCAGAGGAACCTCATACTTTGTATATTGCTACTTCATTTGATGAAATTGATAGTCTCTTATTTGGATGATACATCAACTTTTGTCATTTAATACCTAGTAATCTGCAGAGTAAGGATACACAGTGCTGATTTTAAAGTACATAATTGCTGCATATCATGTATTACTTTAATTTCTTTTTTCATTTAATTCATATTAATCCCCAGAGAGAAGAGATTGAGTGCTGAGTTGAAAGTACCTAGTTGCTACTTATCATATTTTCCATGTTTCATTTTTAGTGCAGTTATTCATAGCTAGTGTGATACGTTGGAGATGCTTTATTTCACAATTTTCTCTGTTACTCTTTTTATCTTATGAGGCTTATCTTATCCTCTTTTAGATGATATTAGAAGAGTTATGATTAAGTTAATACTTAAATTCAGAGTTTGACCATGTGGAAAAACATGCCTTTCTTACTTTTACATGTGACGAGCAATTGCAAAAAGAATAATTTTTGTGGTTGATTGGACTAGGAATTTTTCTTTGTATTTAATAGTTAATGCTTTGCAAAAGCTTGAATTTTTACTAGTTTTTTTGTTCAAAACAAGCTAATGGAATTGCTTGTTAAATGACAAATTTGAGTATATCATGTTTTCATAGATGATGTGTTGGTTGCATGTAGAGATCACCCATTTGTTTGGTGTTTGCAATAATTTCATGCGGTTTACGGGAAAGTTTATTCGCTGAAGGGTATTAAAGACATTGCAGTGTTAAAATATGTTTCAATTTTTTCTTGTTTGCGAAAATCTTTATTGATTTAGACAACAGCACAAAGCATATTACTCAATATTCTGATTACATGTAATCTCCAGTAACCTTGTTGTCTAAAGATCCACTTCACCATCTCATATGTTACACGCCATAATCCTTTTGTCTTCCATCCTTTTGCCTGTCTGCTTCATCTCTCTCTCTCTCTCTCTCTCTCTCTCTCTATCAATGGGATAAAAATATTATCAATTTTTGTGCTTTTATGATTACACTATAAGTGCTTGCTAGGTTATGTTTATAATGTTCATTATCAAAATATTTTTTTATTAGATCAACTGCATAAGTTGGTGATATATTTCATTAAATGAGCACTTGCATTTTGGGGGTAAAGGAACCAAGGCAGCACTATTTAATTTTTGACTTTTTAAACCATGCATTTTAACAGAAACATTGTGAAGAAACTAAGGTCCTTCTATGCAAGTTCTCGTAATAAGTTCTCATGATTACTAATATGTTCACATATGCAGTTCTATAATGCAATTTACATGCCATGGTTGCCTTGATGGCCAAGGTAATGGTATTGCAATTTGCGATTATGATAAATTTAATCTTGCATTATATATTAATATTGTTTTTTTCTGGTCAACACAAGACTTGGACATATCCTAAGATAGAGAACGATTGTTTTCAATGCCAACATGTTGTGAGGTTATCCTCACTGACCATCAGGCCCAGTGTGAGCGGAGAAAGGCCAAATAGAATTTATGCAAACTTCCCTAGCAGAACTGAAGAGTTTTAAAACAGCCATTGCAATCACTAATAATTGTCAAAAATATACAAGCATCCTTGGAGAATAGGGGTAACTCTTGGATCTCATTAGAGAAGAGGGTGAGTGCTCCTGTTTTACCTGGATGTCGAGACCAGATTTTTCAGAAGTGACATGTAGAACCTCCTAAATTCTCTGTATACTTTCGGTGTTAGCTGTGTCTGTAATACCGAAGCAACTTTTGTTGCCGAGTTTTTAAGAAATGTTTCAACTTATGTAACTGCTGTGTGATGACCATAGAGTGATTTAGGTGCTCAGTAGTTTTTGCTTCGAGATGTCTATATTAGTATAATAATTATGATATACCATATTATATATTGTTGTATTATTCTATATTATAAACTTACGAGTTTTTAAATTTAAACAATGATTAGTTTGATTAGCGATTCAATTGTAATATTGTTTCTTATCATCATGTTGGTTTTTGTGAAAGGGGAAGTAACATAATAATTTTTTTGATTGATTGCTGATGATAAACTGAGACTTGTGCAAAATTGGTTAATGTTTTCTGCAATAGGTTTCATGTTGTATACAAAGCTTATTTGCATGGAGTTCAATGCCACGTTTCTGTCTCTGATCCTGTTTTGCAATATGTTACCAATAATTGACCGGTACAGTCCACAATGGGATGCTGAAGGTCAAAGGTCACACTACATGTACATGGAAAATATGCATGCTTAAACTTTACTCAAAATTTTGGTTTGCATACTTGTGTAATGCACATTTTTATTTTTCTCCAGGCCTTTCTTTTCAATTTATGAACTTTGCCTTGAACTTTATGGTTTATTTACACTTTTAGCCTTGGTGCATCTTTACATCACCTGATTCCTGGAAGCAACCTTTAATACAAAAAAACCTGCAATCAGGCATTAAATGAACAGCATATCTCTGGTTAAAAAGCATTGACAGCCATGTGAACTGTCAATTTTGATGTACCCCTTTAATAAATAGAAAAATGAGATATGTTTTGAGCCATGTATTGACAGTCAGAGTAGTTTTATGCCTCAATAATTGCTTTATGGTATAATGTCCCTTTTCCCTTTTGTAAAAATTCTCTAGAAAACATTTAACCATAGTTCAGGATTTTGCCAACCTTCCTGGTATTGTTGCTGAGGTTTGACCACTGTGCACTTACATATCCTTCCCTACTAAAGCCTGCAGATTTTCACCTTGACCATATCATTAAAGGCAGCATATATATTGACTTGGCCCTGAGTTGCAGCAACTTCTGTGATACTATTAGCAATGATGTCTGCAAAAGCCCTCTTTAAAAGTGACTGTCGCTTATCACATTGAAACTATTCATTTAGAAATTTGACCTTGAGTCTAACTAAGCTACTTGAGAAGCATTTTTCCATTACCATGATTCACTGAGAACCCTTCGTGCCAAAGCAAGTCCTTTCTTCCTAGCACATGAAAGCCCTATTACTGCTTGTGGTGCTTGATGGCCAGTTCGTCCATAAAAGTGCCACATTTTTTCCAGAAAATTTGCTTTCAACCTCCTCAGCATGCTCATCGATTCTCTGATCTGCCATTTTGTCGATCCTTTCCTTAATATTTGCAGTCGTGCAGTCTTTGAATCCTAAAACTTAACACATACTCTAATGTACTTCTTACTTCCATCTTCTTGAGTATTAATGATCCATCTGGCGTCACAGACGTCTGGCACTTGGCTTTGATTTCTTGCTGGCATGCTTTCTCTACGTTTTTGTTAGATAGTCTTTGGTAGGTAGATTACATAGTTGGGCACCCTGTCCGTTAAGTCCTTTTTTTTTTGTAGCGAATAACGGTCCGTTGCTTTTCTTCAGATTTAGCGGACGAAACGATTAACGGATTTAACTTCCTCCGGATTTACCCTCCCGCTCTTGGTTGTTGCTGATATGTTGTGTTGACCCCCTTCCCCAGAACAGAACTGATTAGGATCTGATATCAGATTGTCTGCTGGCCACGTACGTTCCACGTCGTCAGATAGGACTTTCCTAAAGTTCTTTCGCCAGATAAGCAATTCTTAAAATTTAAGTTAAAAAATAAATGAAGCTAATACTCGTCGCAGGAGAACATTGTTTTGCAAAAAAATATATTTAAAAAACGGACGTTTGATGTGAGGTGTGATGTAAGGAAAAGTTTTTTTCTTTTAGAAGGTGACGTTTTCTATTGAATTCGGGGCTAATACTGGTAGTGTTTTCCAATATCTAGCAACGACTTACCGCTACCCCACTGCCCAGCCTGCCAGTCATGTTTCTGTGTGCAAACTCAACTCGAGTTGAGCTGGCCTTAGTCCTAATTGTTTGCTACTAAGTGGTGTTCACTCCAGCCGACACCAACCCTCTTCTCGGTCCGGTGCAGGGGCCATATCCGGATTCCGCAACATGCCAGATAATAATATACCCGTCCCCCCTCCCGGGGCTGCTGCTGATTCTGGTCCTGGCGACTTTGACTGCTGCTTCTAGTGTCGAGGCTGCCCCTGGTCTTAGTGTTCGGCTTGAGCTAAGTGGTGGTGGTTTTAATCCTTGGCGCCACCTCCAGGCCTTTCTTGAGTTTTTGAAGATGGACTTCACAAGAGAATCTGTCTCCGACAGGAAAAGATGTCTTTTCTCCGAGTCAAAATCCAAGATTCTCCTTGCACAGGCCACTAGCTTGGCCAATCGGAAGACTCGTATTAGGAGAGCTTATCCCAGGTATTGCTTGTTGGAGTTTAGGATTTATTTTAAAAGCAATCAATCGCCAGCGTTCAAAATTTGGAATTAAATACCTCTGTATCTATAGAAGGGTCTTTTAATTCATATTCTAGATTTCTATGGTATTTTTGATTGAAAATGTAAGTGTGTAATGACAGCCTCGACCATGAAGGCCAAAGGACAGACCAGGTTACTGACATGGCTAGGTGGGGGCTCCAAGATGGACCTTAAAGATGCTACCCCCTTTGGTTGGGTGAGCCAGTCATGATGAACCTATGCATCACTTCAACACAGCGACCCCTTCCAGCTAAGTAGTGGAAAGATTAATTTCCATGGGAAAGGAGATCCTTAGTGCTAGAATATGGCAGCTATCTGTTTCCATATTGAAACGCTTATGTTTCTATAGGGCAACCTGCACCTTATGGAGCCCCCCCTCCAATGACCCAACTAGATTTAAGCACTTCTTAATTTTTTTCAAAGTGAGCTACCAATCAGTTAAAACTGTAATGTGAAAGGCTAGATACACTTGAACAAAGCATTATCAATGAGGTTTCATGCTTGATGTAACATTGCATTTTTAGCAAGATTTTAGGGCTTTTTTTTACATCAACAAGATACGTTTTTATTTACGAACAAGACAGTTTTTGACCTCCGAATCATCAAAATAGGCTCGTCACTTTGCGCATCGCGCCGGCTAGTGTAACTAATTTGTACTGTTGAGTGTAAACGAAGTCCGTTAAATCAAAAACTTTCGCGGACCACGGGAGTTGCTAAATGTTTAACGGTTTTAACGCTTTTGACGGTCTGAACGGACGATTTCCATTTTTTTTGTTTGTTTGCTTTTTGTTTAAAGGATGCAAATGTAAAAGTCTTAGTAAAATATGTGACAAGGATTAATGAAAGTTACATTTCAAAGCAACATGAACGATGAACGCATAACGGAAGTTACTTTTCAAAGAAACGAAGCCCAACTTTGGGTTTTGCTGTGCTATGCAATGTGCGAAAAATATCTTCGTTCACACTGTGTTGATAATAAACAAATCAGGCCAACATGGCAGAATTCAAATTAGTACATTCATCCAAAGATCAGAACGCCACACATGTTCATTAGCCCCTCGTATTCATCGCCAGTCTGTCTGGTAAATCGTTTGTACTTCGTTTGTGATTTACTTTCTGGTTTATTTTTGAGAATAGTATAGTGCGCATTTTGGGCAGGACCATCCCTAGACCCCGTGGTATCAAAAACGTGGGGCAATGTGTTAGCAAGCTGATTTGTAAGCTGTATGTTATTGGTGATCAAGTAATCAGAATTCACTGCATTGTGTGCTTATGGCAACCTTGTGTCTGTGCGTCGATTTGAGCATTCGGTGTAATGCGATTTTTGCAGCGCAAAGCTCTTGGCATGGTTAGTTTTTAAATTCCCTGTCCAGATCCTTGCGATGGCAACAGGATGCTGTTTGACCTCAATTAAAATTTTATACTCAAGGAGCGGGTAACTCACTTCAGTATGGCTAAGGATCCTTTAAGGAGCTTGTAAAACTTTCTGCAGGATTCTGTGTGCTTTAAGCAGTGAAGGTTATTTCGTATCAGCAGTGAAGGCGATTCAAATTTATGCTCATTGATTCCGTGTATATAATCCCTCCGTATAAATAATCAAAATGTCTCTGTCTAATTTTAGCTAGTTCTTTGTTTTAATTAACCTTGAATTTGAAAAAAAAATCTGTTTTTATTTTCCTCGCAATTGAATTTGCTGAATCATGCCCAGGATGTGCGATATTATTGTTCGAAAAGTAATGAGCAGAAAGCGTTTTAAAGTTTTTTGTTTCATTGTGTACATCCTGTTGCGCAAGCTGTTCAACTGCGTGCCTAATTTCGCTGGAGTGTGTCTGGTCATGTGCTTTGCTTTCTTAAATTAGCTTAAAATCGAGAAATGCCAGATTTTTCCAAGAAGGGATCATTCTCAGTTGAACTACCGCCAGCTCTTTCAGATTACTATGATGACAAGGAGCAGGAACTTGGCTCAGGTGGTTGTTGTTGTTGTTTTTCTGGCTTCTACTCTAAGGTGATTTTGCAGAATTGTTAGCGTTCTCGTTATGATTTATCTACGGCTAGCGTGAGCTTTTTGTTTAATTGCTTCATCGATTTGTTGTTGTACATGCGTGTGTTTTTTTCTGCTTGCGGGAATTCGGTGTAAAAAGGGTTTTATTTGCCATTTCTTTATGAAGGTGGTTTTGCCCATGTCATACTTGCTGAGCATCGAGCAACCAGACAAAAGGTAATTTTGGGCTTTTACCGTCCTTCTTGTGTTTTTACTATGACACTGGTTGCTGAGCATAGCCATAGTCCTGATGTCAAGAGCCTCAGTAGCATTTTCGGGTAGCCTAGGAAAGCACTAAGTGCAGCCATGGCTCCAACATCATTTTTCTAATTTCAGGTTGCTATAAAGATTATGGATAAGCAAAGGTTAGCTAAAAAGGTATAGATAATATAATAATGTTATTCAGGAGCCCACTTGTGATAAGAATTGTTTGGCTTTCTTTTTTTTTTTATCTATCCACATGCAGTATGTGGAATGGCTGTCCTTGAAGTTAATTTCGCACGGTCAGATATCTTTTTTTATGACGTTAAATGGTATTGGAAATACGTCAGTGCTCATTAAAATCGTATAACATAAATGGGTCTCTTTTGAATAGTGTTTCTTTTTTGTTCTTGTTGCGGAACCATTTTCAAATTGCTTGAAAGGTCAATAATTGGTAGCAGCAATTTGCCTCGTTTTCGTTGTGTTCCATATTGATTCGGCGATTTTGTAGCTTGTTTTTCTTTTTCAGGATGATCTCCACCGCGCGTATTGTGAGATTTATGCCTTAAAGGCACTCTTGCACCAGCACATCTGCCAGCTGTTTCAGGTTTATGAAGATGGTCAGTTCATCTACCTAGTTCTTGAGGTATTGACTCAAGGTTCTTGTACGCTGGTTCCAATTTTCTTGCGATGTACGGAAAAGGGAATGAATTGTTGCAAATTTTGAGTGATATAAATGGCAGATCATGGGTTTTACTTGCCTTTGATTTGGAATTTTTTCTGCTTAACATACAACCTCGGAGGTTCATTCAGTTTGATATCGGTTTATTTTGCTTTGCCTTGAATGCACTTTCACTTATTGCTAGGTTTCACAGCCGTTAATGATATCAATTCTTATATCGTAACAAGAGTTCGTGATGGGATTGAGTGTTTTTTTTATCTTTCATTTTTTTTTTTCGTTCGTTACTCTTCGTTGCGGTTAGCCAATGTTCTTAGTTTCAAAATGTTTCTATATTTGACTTCAGTAATATACTTGCTGTTGCAGTATTGCCCTGGTGGGGAGCTGTTTGAGTATATCGTGGCGAAGAAGCGATTGCAGGTATTTTCATTTTAGCGCCGTGCGTATCACTGTTGATACTTAGGTGGATTTTTGCTTCTTTTTGTTGTTTGGGCATTCATATATGTTAACCCCAGATTCCATCCGTGAACATCGGGAGAATCGATTTTCTCTATCATCCTGGTTAGTAGGTCAAGCGCATGGGCGTGGCTAGTGAAAGGGACGTTTACGCAAGCTGCACATCTGACTTAGTTGGAGTGGGTTGTCGTACAAGGGTCGAATAAACCAAGTATTAATCTGCATCACTTTGACTTTAACTTGTATTCTACCTGGATACATTCCTGCTACCCTCCCTTTCACTAACTTAGCTTAATTGACGCCGCATAAATTCCTAGATGCAATTAGAGAGTGCGCTTCTGGGCTTTATGGGTAACGTGAGATGCAATGCCATAGAACGAATAGACTACTGACACATGGGCATTGCGCCATTCTTGCGATGGGCAGTGTGCCACTCTTTTAGTGGGCGGATGAATAGGAATGAATAGACTATGGATAAATTGCCAGTGCGCTCGATGCGCAGTATGCCATTCTTGCAGTATGCCATTCAAGCGATCCTTGAATACCTTTAGCAATGTCTTATAACTTCATTCTCAGCTTGCTCATTTTCCCCCCTATGTCTTTCAGGAAAAGGAGGCTAGAATTTTGTTTAGGCAAATCATATCAGCCGTAGCGTTTATCCACGAGAACGGTTATGCGCATCGTGATCTCAAACCTGTGAGTATGCGTTGATTCTCTGACTTCTTAATATATATATATATATATATATATATA
>QQSS02208509.1:0-11585 GCA_003687565.2 Craspedacusta sowerbii
CATACATACATACATACATACATACATACATACATACATACATACATACATACATACATACGTACATACATACATACGTGCATACATGCATACGTAACTGCGGCTAATCCTATTCAACAATAACTATATTTGAGGCGGCTTACGATCGCGTGTGTTGCTAATTTAAAGTATTGTAATTTCCTGATTGACTTCGCAAACGGGTAAATATAAATTGAATTTTGAATCTTGAAAACGATTTGCCTTGCTAAGCTATTTGATTCTTGGACGGAAACCACAGAAGAATTTGCTGACAGCTTAAAAGGTTCTTTTGACTTTCAACACTTCAGTTATTTAAGGCACGTTGTAGATTGGTGATTTTTTACCTATTTTGATGGGACACGTATAGATGACAGTTAAATTGCCTTAAGATATTTTCTTACTTCATAGTTCATGAATGTAGGCTAAAGCAATGCTTATTGATTGCACTTTGGACAAAGTTG
The DNA here is from genome assembly GCA_003687565.2 of Craspedacusta sowerbii. NCBI lineage: Eukaryota > Metazoa > Cnidaria > Hydrozoa > Limnomedusae > Olindiidae > Craspedacusta > Craspedacusta sowerbii. The sequence goes on from QQSS02208509.1 coordinate 480, forward strand.
AACACTTGCGTTCTAAAGCGCTAACATGTGGAAAAACGTTGGTTTCATATCTTTGTCTTTAATAGGCAATCTCCGCTCTTCGTTTAATGCAAACGCTGCTGCAAGATATCGTTTTATAAATCCAGATTTCAAACATTGACTTCTACATCAGTGTAGCAGTGGCAGCTCAACCGACAGTAAATATTGACACTTCTTTAAAAGAACTCCCCAAATTGCACTAAAACCTGCAAGAATTCTAGTCGTATCGGAGTTCCTTGCACTTGACAGCTAAAGAAACCCGTCACACAGCCAGTGACAGTACTCAATTTATCATCCTGAGTCTACGTACTCCATGGAGATGCCTCGTAGAAGCTACCCTCCCATCTACCCAACTACACTCTAAGTTTCTCAACCCCAAGCCCGTAAGGGTAGGGGTCGTCCAAGACCCAACCCAAGGTTCAAACAAGAAGATAACTCCTCACCTTCGTCTTGCGACCTTTCTCGGCACGGCTCTTCGTAGACTAACTATGGTCGCAATCACCACTAGTAAATATTTACAAATAAATTCCTCTCGGCTCTGTTTAAAGCCATGGTTATCGGAAACAAAAATTTGTCCATAATTGCTGTATCGCACCATCAAACACTTAGTTTCAGATCGCAGTGTCTTCGCATAAAATCGGCTGGGGTTGCTGCAGCACGCGTTGAACGACGTGTCTTTGCGAATTTTTGACACCCATCATCTCGGACAAAATCTTCATCGCGTGTCGAGTTATCTTAACGCGAAGAATCATCTTTATGCGTAGCGTCGCTATCGTTACGCGTGGCATCAAGTTCGTCACATCTAGCGTCACCTTCATGCGGCGCTGCATGCCCGTCGCACGTTAAATGTGTAGCCCCGATGTCTCGCAAAGTTCTACGGATGAGATCTTCCAAGACAAGTTTAAGGAGCTTCTCTACTCTGTGCTACTTCTCTGAGTAAGATACCCTTCGTTCTCCCTTCAGCGAGCCCAAGGACAGTTTCTCCAGTGTTTCTCTAGCTTAGTCACAACGGGATACAGCTTTCGCAAAGGCCGCTCCACGAAAGTATACACAGAATTATTTGAGCCACAAAACTTCATTCCCGGCCGAACCTAGGCCCCACGCACCAACCGATTCTTACTGACGATCAAACGATCAATCCGAGACAAATGCAACGTAACTCTTGGTCCTCGCTCCTCAAAGAACTTCACTAACCTGAATACGAGGGTCATCATGTTTCTTACGAGTAGACTAATGTCGAAACTCTAGCAAATACTCAGTCTCCCATCTCCTTGTAGCGTGCTCAATTAATTTCTGTCGATACAAGAATCGTTTACTTAGGGATTATTGGGCTCAATAGTATGGGGAACCAATCGTCTCCCGCGCCAAACGCGATACGGCGTCAGAGCTTCCAAGGCGTCTTCCGTATCGATGTAACTAATAGGCCGATCGGTTATAACACGCTCGCTCGACTTCGACCAGCACAGTTTCTAATTCTTTCTGATAAACTCTAATGATTTCAGTTACAATAGGTAAACTTTACAAGGAAATCCATGCGGACAACACCATCGACTCCATCTTCTTGACAGCCACGATCATTTAAAAAATGCCGCCACTCGCAAGGATGGCTGGGGAAAAACATGGCGAAACCCCAGCGAGCGACCCGTCCATTCGTTTGCTATGCTCCACAGCCATGGCACATGTACCAACATCATTGAATAAGAAAATTCATATGAGCAAACCAGAAAGAAAACATCGAGACAACAAATGCTTTGTATTACATTACATTTTTTAGTTTGTATTGAAAGAAAGCAGATAAATTAGACTTTCAATATTTTTTGGAAAACAGATGTGGTTGGAAACGTTAAAATGCGTCAAAACGTTTAAAATACAATTACAATATAACGATTACAATATAAAAAGTTCCCATTACATTGATAAAAAACGCATGATTTTAAGTCTAAAATGAACAGGGAAGCCAGTCTTCCACTATTCCGCTACCTGCCGTCATTGATCGAACATGATCACATGAACTAAAATCAAGATACTAACAGCACTCTTAATTCTGTTGTATTACATTCTTTGGTTTGGATGCAAAAAAAAGAAAGAAACATAAATTTCGAATTATTCGGCCTTGGATAAACACGAAAGACTAAGTAATTCCAATCTTCCGAAGGACGCACAACAATGGCATTTGTAAATATGTTGCCGCATAACAGGCGTTTACGGTGCTGCAAAGAAAAGGTAGGGCGTTAAAAATAAGCCTTCAAACTATCGTAAAACAAACGTTAACTGATAGACAACTTAAGATAAGAATGACAAACATGTCAACTGTGCCAACATTATGAGACGTACAGTGCATAAAAAAATCTCCATTACAGTACTTACAAGAATCGCAATAAAAGTGCCTAAAAGTGTCTCGGCGGAAAACTAGCTCGAGAATGAAACCAGTTTCAACCATACGACAACAAAGTCCTGCGTAATTATTTGATTACCGAAATTCTCAGAAGTTACATGGTGCACTACTTTAATTAAAATATTCTTTAATCATCATCACTCCGGCGGCCGCAACCGGACCCAGTATTGGTCCGGATAGGTCGCAGACATCAACGTGGAGTAGATTGTAAACGGCGAAAACACAGGCGGCTTGACTAATACCGTGAGCATGCCTTGGAGAGTGATATTTTGCTGACCAATCAGGTTCATATCATGCATAGCTGGCGTTCTACGGTCGTCACCAGGTGGAGGGGATTCCCAATGATCGTAGTTTGTTTCAACCAAAAACCATCTAAAAAGACACCTTTCGTAAGGAGAATAAAGGCTACAAGGCGTCTACCATTAGAGAAAACCGCACACTTTCACAACCCCACTAACACAACATCAGTCAGAATAAGCAAATGATTCTACCATAACGTTTTAGCGAAGCATATTCAGGCCCTGATTGTGAAAAGTTAAAGCCCTGGGTCAAAACGCTTTGGGGATCCCTGCACCCTACATCCAACCATCACGCCCCATAGGATTCAATCAGTGATATCACAAGGAGTACGGGGGTGCAGAGCACACGCGTGATATCATCAGAGGATGGCACTAATTGCTGACCAAAATGCAAGACGCGACACGACGAATGCATTTTTCACACATTAAACTTGTGAAAACGTTTGGAAGTGTTTCCGCCTAACTTGAAAAACTCATTTAGAAAAATTAGAGGACAAAGAATGTAGATACCCATAATAAATGGTGAGATATATAGTTCATCTAATTCATTCACAACCTATCAAAGCTTGACATAAAGAGCAAAACTAGCATGGTAGCTAGCATAAAATTTTTTTTGCCATCAAGTACGATCATCGCATGATGCTATTGTGAAGTTTAGTAAAAGCACGCTTCTTGCTCTTTCCTCTACCGAAATTACGACACTAACACTGAAATTACGACACTAACACTGAAACTACGACACTACCACCGAAATTACGACACTACTACCGAAATTACGACACTACCATCGAAACTACGACACTACCACCGAAAGTACGACACTACTACCGAAATTACGACACTACTACCGAAATTACGACACTTCCATCGAACTACGACACTTCCATCGAAGTAACGAAACTACCACCGAAACTACGACACTGCCACTGAAATAACGGCACTCTCACCAAAATTACGACACTACCACCGAAATTACGACACTACCATCGAAACTACGACAGTACCACCGAAATTACGACACCACCACCGAAATTACGACACTACCACCGAAACTACGACACTACCACCGAAATTACGAAACTACCACCGAAATTATGACACTACCACCGAAATTACGACACTAATGTCATGACTGACCTTAAGGAACTTCCTTCATGGAACTTCCTTGTGAAAGTAGCTCAATGGGTGTTACTTTCTGTTTGTATTATTAATCAGTTTCGTATTTGCACTTTCTGCTAGCGTTTCTATTGCTGAGCTATTATTTATAAGTTTATACAATTCGCGTGCTATTTGTTAATTGGGTAGTTTCTATGTTGAATATAAAAACGGCATGAGTTCGTAAATATGTCAAGATCAAAAGTGACCGGTGGTGAACAACATTCTACAACAAGCGCTTCATCTATCTTCGACAACGTGCACAAGACTATGGAGGTTTGTCTCTGCAACACCAAAATTTCGACACTAACACCACAACATCATTGAAACTATAACGCAAACACTCAAAGGCCAGCTTCATATAGACCGACTCCCAGACAACGCGATGCTATATTCAGATTGGCGGACATAGAAACCATAAGAATATATGTCGGAAGGTCTTACCGAATATGCATTACCCTTTGGCAAGCTTATATCACAAAGGTCGTATCAACAAAGCTGGGTTTTGCTAATTAAATGTCCCATCAACAATAACATCCGTGCGCGTATTTAGTCTTTACTCCAGTCGTAACACAGCCGACAACTATGTCGGTGTTAGCACCAAGGCTAACTAAAACATTGCTCTACCAAATCGAACAACCGGTATTACGTGCAAATAGTGTTCTACTAACGTGTAAAACAGAAGCTGTATGTTGTGATGCTGTATTTGCAAGCAAAACCTAACAAAGCTCAGCAATCTCTGCGTCAAAACAAATTTGTAAGGGCCCCATCCTGAAGCGCGGCACAAGGCCTTTGCGGTTGATTGGACAATCCAGGCCAGTCCACATAGTACAAACATACACGGCTTCAGAGATCTAAGGTGTTAGACTTACTATTGTGCAAAGCCCCTCGTTGTACACAAACCTCACAAGTGCTGACACGCATGTTGGTAAGCACAAGAACCAGCGTGCATTAAAATCGAAAAACTCTCACCTGCCGACAGAGCTGTTTAAAGGATACACATCGCAGAACCCCAGCTGACCGCGAGTGACAATTGCGCCCTCGTCTTTGTTCACACCACCCACAATAAAGTAAACTGGTGCAATGAGAAGGACTTGCTTTAACGATTCTAAAGCCTCGCTGTATGACTGGCTCTGCTCAGCTACTTGTCGCACAAACACACCCACTGTGCGGACCTTTCTAAACAGCAAGGCCTCAAGGAGAGCAATCCACCTGGACCCTGACAGGCGCTGGTTGACAGTCAGAGTAAACATGTAAGGCTTTAAAACAGTAAAAGCGCTAATCTGTGGAACAAAGCTTGTCGTTATGAAGACAGTCTTCCCTTTAAAAAAAAGGATGTCTGCATTAGACGATAGCTAAACCCCTAGCGATTTGCTCTGCCGCAAACCTTCATTTTATAGGGGGAAAAAAACTTAAAAATATGTAAGCAGCTGATATGAAAATCATAAAAGTTATTTAAAAAATTACAAAAAAAAAAAAAGAACAGCAAAAGATCACATGCAATGAAATCCCTTAATTCGCACAAGCGTCATATCTTTCAAGAAAAACTTTTCACACTTACCATCCCTGTGGTACACAACAGTAGAAACTAGATCTTTCAGTAAATCCAAGAAGTCAAAATCCATATTCCTGGCATGAAGAACTTTTCCATTGGCATCAGTTGCAACAATACTTGTACAAAGTGCAGTTGCTTCATAGACCAAGTTCATCAGGAAGACTTCAGATAGCGACATGTTCATACCTTTTGCTACCCCAACAAGCTCTCTCGCATATTCATCCGGGAAATAATGTTGTAGCTGGAACTCGGTTATTATGCGCTCTGCTAAATCAAGGTACTGAGGAATCACTTCATGCAAAAGCCGCCGAAATTTTGGAGCCATGAAACTGTAATGAGTTGAAATGTTAAACCAACGCTCTTCAGGAGGCAAGTCCAAATTAAGTCGAAATACGGGAGCATCTTGTAGCCCATGGCAAATAACCAATTCACATAAGATGCAGATTATAAAAGAAAGTACTTTGAACTCCATGAATTTCCTAACTAGTGTAGGTCTTGATTATGCCTTGCATGAAGTGCTTAGTGAAGATTAACTAAATGGCATAACAAATACAAGCCATGAAGCTCTAATAACGACAGATTGACGTCAGGCGTACCCAACTCTGATACATTCTCGTTAAAGAAAACTAACACCTGTGCACAAAAAAAAGCTGAGATTCAGGCCAAATAACATAGAGGATCTCGGAACAGGCTGGTAATTGCCAGATCAATTACAAGGTAACACATTGCAACATTGTTATTGACTTACTGACTGCCCCTGAAAGAAAATAACAATGATGTACCTATCTGCGACCCCACAGAATTTCTTCAAGAGCCACAATAACACGCCCACGAAGAGGCTAATCAGACTGATCCCGACCGCTCACACCACGGCATTCGCGTGAGTCTCTACATTCATCCCCCTTTTCTTCTTTAGGGATCCGACAATCACACTACTAATAGTTTTACATAACTTTAAGATCATATCTTTCAGGAGGGCGCAGGGGCGGGTGGTGATGGCTCAGCAGTGCTTGGGATGCTATCTCGGCGGATATTTGTGGCTGGAACGGTGTTGCGTTAATAGTATTCATTTTACTGCTACACGTGGCTGCATTCTTCCCAGTTATCGTCGATTTCGTAGTGTACTTCGGTGGCTTTCATCGGCGATAATCGCGTATTGTCCAGTGGGCCAGCTGGCGGATATTATGCCGACATTAAGCCAACCCGTGGGAACGGGGCCAATTTGGTTCTTGATTTTTACCTAACACTAACACTAACACTCAGAAGGCGGAGTTCACGCTTCGAGGTTTCTTTAAGCAAACGGACGTTAAGTTTTGGTCATTAGAGCGTTCGTATCCAAGCCGGCCAGTAATGGGGTTAATATTACCCAGACGGTAATATCTTCAACGCCGGCAAGACCGGCTCTTCCGTTACTTTGCGGGTACTGAGCAGACGAGGTTCAAGTTTTCAACGGCCCATGTCTTAACAAAATTCACCGTATGGTGCGCCTCAATCGGATACAATCTTTTAGGGTACACCGTCCATGGAAAACCACTTCAAGAGTTCTTGCTATTCGCTCAATCTCCCTACAGCCCGAGTAGCGGTCAGCGTTTGTCAGCAAGTAGCTTAAGCCTTCGTGCGCCGAATGCAACCCCGTCAACGCAGTCTCCTCGAAGTGGCTGGTATGAGCATCTTGTGCCCTTTGAACGGAAAGTCGCCGATAGCACAAAGCTCTTCTCGCATTTGCCAAGCAATACGAAGATGCGGAGGAAAGTCCGTGCGAAAACTAGGGAACCCCTTTCGAATTCGCTGGACAATAGTTGCGCACTCGAGATCAAGCGCGTGACCTGCTCGTTAACTTTTACCACGTGGGATTTTTCCCATTGAAAGTTGTCCACGTAACGTAATGCGTACATATGGACGTTATGCTATCCTAAATACGCAAAGAACGTCTGGAAACGTTGTCGGCGGTTTGCATCATCTTCGATTCGCCAGGGACATGAGCGATGGTGAAGCTACTCATCAAGCTCTGCTATTTCAGTGACAGGAGCCACTGGATTGCTGATTTTGTCTCTGTCATTAAGATTTTCGTTATCAGCTAGTGGTTCACTGCTAAGTGGTTGGCACTTACAGTTCTTCTGAGTGAGCGTAAACCTAATTCCTGTCTTTGATCAGTCCGTAGTTAGGGAAGTTGCATTATCGACGTCGGACAGCTGAATCCGTCTTGGACTCGCCCAACGATTTGGAGCTCGGAGCGAGAAAAGAGAGCATCAACAGTGTCGTCCAAATAACACAGCTTCGATTTTCTGTCTACTAGTTCCCGGAATGCGCATCTAATGTCGGCAAGGCTTTGTGGAACGGGAAAATCCTGGGTGGCTGATTAGAATTCTTATGGGTTTGTATCCATCATTAGTAACTTCAAACCCGGCAAACTGGACAGTTTATAAAGCAAACTGGACCTTATCCTTGTCCTTGATGATACCGCAATACCGTTATCAGCACATACCTTAATATAATCGAACCATGCCGGAAGGAGTCAGCAATGTGGCATCTGGGCTGAGAGAAAAGCTGCTGTGTTAGCCGTTCCCGGCGTCAAGGAGCGTCTTCTGCTTCCGTGCAGCAATAGAGGTGACCAGGCTGAAAGGGCTTGGAGTGTTGGAAATATTAGACGCGTGTTGCAAAAGATGTAGGACAAATCTGCAGGGCGAACGCAAGAAGGGGCACCAAGTGAAACCAGATAAGGCAATACTATACACACACCAACCTAGCACCAATATCATCGAAATGCGGTGCGTGATTACCACTCGTATACGACTTTTGGCGGAGCGGCTCGAAGGCGCCGTAAGAAGCCATCTTCTTTGCAGGCTCGGTCAGCCCTAGTCGGTCAGTTTTAGACCGCGCTGAAAATTCCGTTCCACGTGGTCTTCTAAAAACCCAAACGAGGTTTTGCTTTCGAAAGCGTCATATTCACCACCACTCTCTTTGCTCTCGCAGTCTCCTTTGGATTTTCTGCTTGAAACCACTTTTCGCATACTGTCTGAACAGCCCGGCTAGGCCGCAAGCGCCACAGACCTAGGTCCTTTCGTCCCAAGGTTTTGCCCTCGTGAGAAGATTTTCCATAGCATGTGCATTTTGTAGCAGGGGGTCTTGCGACTGATGGTCTTGGCTTTCTTTAGGTCTCCGGGTAAAGTGCTTGATTGCGGTCGAGGTCAGTAAGATAGGACAGGTCATAGCGCTGGCCGCCTTAAATTTGACGCAAATTCATCGAAGGCACAGTACCCTGTTAACTTTTGAAAAGCAGATGAGCGACGATTGCCGAAAGAACGCTATCTTGAGCTTAGAGAATGCAATGTTTGATTAGATAATATAACCAATTCGCAGCGCAACGAGCAGTCCAAATATATCATGATGAACCAAATGCAGACAACAATGAATCAAGTATTTGCGACCCCACCGATAATTTCTCTACACCCCAAAACCTAGCATTGTGAATCCTTTAATATGCAATGGCTGTGGGAGCATTATACAGGCTATACTGAATCCTATTCAATGAGCCTGAGCACCATAAAAATACAAACTATCCAAGGACATTTACCATAGACATATATTCAATATTCTTACACACATCAAAATCATCCATTTTTTTTGTAAAGAAATTTGAAGCCTTTCACAGCCATTTGAAAACATGTTTTTGACTTGCTTGAGGAAACACTCAGCTACCCTGAATCTTTTGAAGCTAGAAAGATAGCCTTAAAGAGCCCTGCATACAATATGCAACTAATACAAAGATGGCTAGCCTTCCAAAACGTCTTCATAACCCTCAACAGTTCATGGTGGCACTCACCATTAGGAAAGACAATCCATTTAGGGTTCACAAAGCTTCGAACATGTATCACAGTTGATGATGATAGAAGGAATTCCTGCAGAAAAACTACAAGAAGCCACTGCCCCATTAAAAACTAATCATTAAATTCTCATAAAATTGCTCCAGTCCAGTTGCCATCAAACGACCTGAGATCCAAGCTTCCACAAGCAATGAGACAGAGTATAAGAAAAAGCCCCAAGGCTCCATGCAGGAGCTACTGCTGATTAACATCTGAACAGACATTGCATACATAGTAATGCAACGTTAAACGCAATTCGAAGAGGGTGGCCTATGCTTTGGTGAACAAAAAAAATCCTGTTCGTAATTGGAAAGCAAAGGATCTTTTCAAACACGTTTGTACCAAGTAACACTTTTTTGAAAAGTCTACAGAAACTCCTCCCTTACTGAGGGACGAAATTTCAGAACAATTCGATCAGCACCTTAGGAGAAAGGTTTCATGCTTACTTTAAAAAAAAACTAAAAGACTATAAAAGCTTATTTGCTACAAAATTTTGACAAAGCAGTACCTTTTTCAATGTCAGACCTTACAATTAAGTGGCTTCAGCCATACGTAACCAAAAGAAATCAATTTGTCCCAATACCGGCTTAAAATTCTCAAGTTGGTGACATCAAGCATGGAGTCTTACAGAGCTCAATGCTTTGAGCCTCTGCTGTTTCTGATCTTCAGTAATGACCTGCACCAGTGTGTAAATAACAGTGATGCGCTTCACTTAATAATGATTGCTCTTAACACTAACAAGACAAAAATGTCTATCTGCAGGAGAAACAGCGGGGAAAGTAACTAATCTCCAAAAAAAAGCATCTTATACCATTGTTAATCAATGGTTTCCAATAAGTAACATGATCAGGTACCCAAGCCCACTTGCTGATGAACACCTGTCCTTTTCCCAGCACAAAAGTATTTTGGGAGAGAAACTAGCAATTGCAAACAATATGCTTGCAATATGCAGGCAACGTTCCCAACTTGAAGGTACCACACCATTCTTTATTCCTTCCTCGTATTTCTTAAGGCTTCAGCATGTTGGGACTAAACACAGCTAATAGTGATATTAAGATATTGATTCAACTTTCTACAGAAGCTGCCCATATCATAAACTTCTAACAAAACTGTCCATACTGGCCCTATCTTCAAAGCATTAAATATGGTTTCAGATAACTGACCAGCTCCGAACGCTCTCTTTGTTCATGACATCTTTTACAAAAAATGTCTTCCTGAACTTGACAATCCAAAATCCCACTTTTCGAGAACTTTCAATGAAATTTCAATGCCCAAAATCATGGAATGCCAATAACACTTCTACAAGCTTGACTCGTCAAAACTATCCAAGCATAAACAAGAACTTGCGGACAGGATATCAAAGTAGCACTAATTACTCCGGGGATCTGCACAAGAATACTTTATGAGTGCCTACAGATTATTATCTAAGGCACCTCACACGCCCCTAAGATTTTACTCCTCCTACTAATACTACGTTAGTCCGTCGCCTAGTCCCACCCTTATGTGGTTCGTTACACAGCTTTCACGATGTTCACACAAGCAGGTCGCCGCAGCAATGCTTGCTCCCGGCCGCGTATTTGACATTTGTCTACCAGAATTGACCCCAAGGCCCAGCGGATGCAACCGCACTGAAAGTCATCAACCCAAAACGTTACAAGGAGCCGACGGAGGTTTGTGGATGGCGCACTGAATTTCTCGATTAAATGATCCAGAACACCGTTGCAAATCTTTGTGGAGTAAATCTGGATTTCGTGGAGTTGTCCAGGTCTGTCGGGGAGCGTCGGCCTGGACATCACCTAGAACCTGTGGGCGGGATCATGG
>QQSS02208520.1:0-11584 GCA_003687565.2 Craspedacusta sowerbii
ATGTATGTATGTATGTATGTATGTATGTATGTATGTATGTATGTATGTATGCATGCATGTATGTATGTATGTATGTAGGTATGTGTCTTCTTGTTTGTGTTTCATGTTCCGGCGAGCTTGCGGTCTTTTATCGAATATTGCAGGTATAGCCAGAATTAGCTATCGAGTAGCATTTGCATGCTTTGCAGTAGCAGTTGCTGTTACGTGTTTTATCGGTTTGGTTCAGGCTTTGGCGGGCGCAGGAAGGACCGGTCAAAGATGCGTACAATATTGGTAGGACTGTTGTAATTTAAATATGAATTTTTACCTTTCTGTTAATTAATCGTTTGATTCTCTGTTTCCTGCATTGAAGATCGTTATTAATGCGATGTTTGCTTTTGCTCTACTCTTGGTACGGCATTACAATCGTTTCTGCTGTAGGTGACAATCCTCAGTATGGCCTCGAGGTTAACGCTAGTGGACCGGGTGCTGTGCTATGGATACTGCTCACCAGGCACATCACTCAACGGGTATGTTTGTTCGTTGTGCAACCTGGCCATTTAGATATTGTGCTAGGCCCTGTCGGACACTTCGGTTATTTATGTGTTGACCGGCTTTACCGTGTATTTTGGTAATAATAATAATAATAATAATAATGATAATAATAATAATAATAATAATTATTATTATTATTATAATTAAAATTATTATTATTATTATTATTATTGATATTATTATTACTATTATTATTATTATTATTATTATTATTATCAGTATTATTATATATCATTTGAGGTCTACCGAATGTGTCGTAACAACATGAAAAGTATATGAAGTTTAAGAAAAATTATTATTATTATTATTATTATTATTATTATTATTATTATTATTATTATTGTTAAGTCTTGCTCTAAAGTTTATACGTGTTAACTAGTAAAGGCAGACTTCGTAAATGGTCTGCTTCGATTGCGTGGACGGCAAGAGTGATTCAAGCCAAACTATTGTCGAAGCAGTGTTTGCTTACCTTCCTGAGTTTGGCACCGGGAACCGGTTTGTTTTTGGTGTTCATAAATTTTTTATTTGGATTGGTAAGGAAAAAGCTGCTAGGTGATACTGTTCGGACAAAGCTTTAGGTTGTGTTGTTCCAGAAAAGGAAATTTTAGAAAGCTATTAAATTTTTTCTTCTGGCGTTGTGAGAGCTAGTTAAGTTTAGCGTAATTTAACGAAAGCTCTTGATGTCGCAGTTGCCATGTCTTTATATGCAAGTGTTAATAGATACTTGCCACGCATACGGCATGTATTTTTGCCTATCAGCCTATTGCTTTTTAAGGATGATTTTGCAAACAACAAGGAATTTATTACTGTTCACGTTTACCAGTCGGATGGAAGACGCCTGTACTATCCTGGTAAGCGTGTGCTTTATACCATAATATTCGCACGATATTTGTGAGTCGTGTGTGTGTGTGTGTGTGTGTGTGTGTGTGTGTGTGGGTGTGGGTGTGGGTGTGTGTGTGCATACTACGGCTTGGTACTCCCGTGTTTGGACCTAGGGTTCAGTAACGTGGTGCCGTTAATATGCCGGTCCCGAGTAAGGGGGCTAGTTTAACTCGTATTTGGTTATGACCTGTACTGTGTTTTTCTAGGCCAGGAAAATCACTTCACAGCACCTAGAAATATAAGTCTCGTTGAGATTCAGTTGCTGTTTATCTCTTAGTAGCGGTTTTTGTAGCGTACGAACTAGTTTATGCCTATCGCATTGACGCTTATTCGGCTTAAATTGTACCCGATGTTATGTAGAGTTTCAAATTTTAGAAAAGCCTCTTTTGGAAGGCACGAAAATCAACAGCCCGCATTACCTGGCAAAGATCAAGCCACCAGCCGGGAGGTCGAAATACACGTTGGTGGTTTCACAGTACGAAAAGCTTCATACCATATACTACACTATTAAGGTTAGTTTGACCTTTCAGCAAAGGAGTTAAACCCGCTAACGTAAGCTTTCAGACCCGCATATGAGTTTGGCCTTTGTCATAATTATGATGTTAATGTTGTGTACTGTGGCGTACTTATTGCTGGCGATGTTGTGTAGCGAGCGAGCTTTGCTTAGGGTCTAGGATGGGCACGTTTTCTTTAGGTTTATTCGACAGCAGGCTTCCAGATGGCACCTGTTCCTGAGCCGTACACGTCCAAAAAGAAAGTAAGCCTATAATGCCTTTACTATTAACTTGTTCGCTGCTCATACTATGTTTTTACCATGTCTTGTTAGCTTTCGTTTGTGTTGGTCTTTCTTCTGTTTGTCATTCCTGTGTTGGTCTTTCCTATTTCGGTCTTTCCTGTGTTGGTCTTTCCTGTGTTGGTCTTTCCTGTGTTGGTCTTTCCTGTGTTGGTCTTTCCTTGTATACCCATCTATTCGCATATATGTTCTCTGAGAGGGCCTGGTAATTTTTGGTTTCATACTCACTTCGTCGTGGTTTTACGATTTTATGGGTAATACGGTTCATAAATATTGAGAATCGTAAAACCTTGTACCCTGGATTGTGTTTGAAAGGGCATTCTCATATATGAGTTGCGACGCTTAGCAATTTGAATGAGCGGCACTGTGGTAAGTTGTAATTTATACAAGGAATGCATTAAATATCCAAAACAAGACTCAAATATGTTATCGTCATGAATTTCGCAACTGATTGGGTGCCTTCTGAAATCAGAATTTCTGAAACTCATGAAGGGTGTGCATTGAATTTTTCGCTCGTTAAGGTGATCATTTTAATTGTACGTAAACCCGTACTAGGTTGCTTGACCGCAGGGCGTTATGTGTTCTTGCCATGTGGTGTGTGTGTTTATTTTGTGTGTGTGTTTGTGTGTCTGTCTATGTGTGAACATTTGTTTTGAAGGGAATGTTTGTGTCTATGTGCTTTTGTCTATAGATAACTTTGCAATGGACTAAAGAAACTGCTGGTGGAAGTGTGAATAACGCTACCTACAGCAACAACCCGAAAGTACCGCTTGAATTAATTGCCGATGGGCCCTCGCAAGTACTCATTAAAATCGAGGCCAGTCGGTAGGCTTTAAGAACGACGTACTTTCAGATTTGCGTATCTCCTGGCCTAATTTTGTCTGATTTGTTTGCAGTTGTAGTGATATTGATGTTGTCAAGAAAAAGTGCTTTTGCGGGGTAGAGGAACTGTGCCGTTGACACCATAGGGTTGATTGTTTGAACTGGGCTCTTTGTTGTTGATTTTGCTGTTGTTGTTTTTGTTTTTGTTGTTTGTTGTTGTTATTATTATTATAATCGTTGTTCTTATTGTTGCTAAGTATGTGTTTGTATTGCCATGACAACTCTTGCAGAAAATATGCTGCTGGCGTCGAGCTGGTGTCTTTCGACCGAAGTTTTAAACGTACTTCTGGAGATTACAGGTGGGCCTGATAGACCGTGCATGCTTTTGAGCTTGCCAATCTTTCGTTATGCGCTTTGACGTTTTGCAGTTTGTAGCACATTGACTATTCTATGATTTATTTTTGTGAACGTGTGGTTTCTGATGTGATCCTTTAATCTGTTTTAATTTAGGAACTTTATTTCTTATACTATACTTTATTTCCCATGTGCCTTGTGCTGATTGTGTTATTGCTTATTATACATGACATGTCAGTCCATATTGATGGAGTCTTTATTATTTGTATATTTCAGGTGGGGATTTGTTGCCTTCGAAGTAAAGGATGTCCCTGCTGGCGAATACTACATCATTCCATCGACTTTCCTGCCTGGGCAAGAGGGGCCTTTCTTTCTTGAAGTGCAGGCATCTTGTGCATTCAGATTGAAGGGCTCGTGAACGAATCGCTGTGCTAGAAATGTGGTTTGCATCAAGTATGACCGTTACTAAGCCAATCGCCGAACGACGCTGCTGTTAACTATGTGACGTCTCGATGTCGCTGGGACTTCATCGGAGCTTCTGCATCCTGACCTTGCAAGTTGACCGTCGACATGCAGAGTTGGGCAATTTCTGTCTTGTGAATTACTGTTTTGTGATCGCTGTAAAGTCGTGACGGTTACCCGTGAAACCTAGTTGAATTCAGTGGGCTGTCTAAAAGGCTGGTCTTTTCTTGAAATCTCCAATCAAGTAACTTGATTCTGTTCAATGTGCCAACCTTTTACAAAATGGTTATATGGCATGAATAATGTTGTGAATATTTGAATCTATGGGTGTTCGTGCTCGTGGCTGCATAGACCTAATTTTGTTTGAATTATTGTTATTGCTGTGCTTGTCCGAGATTCTGAGCTATCCCCCTTCAGCGTAATTTTACGCTTGCGTGCAAATAAAGAACGCCTTTGCGGCCTCGATCCTCTGGTGAAGTAAGTGAAGCAACTGTAGATCGTATAATTATCCTCGCCTATTTAATTATGGTCTTTAGATTGAATTCTATTCTGTCTTGTAGTGCATTTGTAATCGTTTATCAACGCTAGTAAATCATAGTCTCTGTTTTCGTTAGGCGTTGTTTTTCTGAGCTTGTTCGTACGTGGCGTATATAGTCCTTAGTACTTGAATTCGAAATTCAAGAACGACTGGTCGTAGTCTGAGGCACTTAAATGATATGTTGACCCGGTGCTGTGGTCAAATGAGCGTTCTCTCTGGTAGGCGACGCGCCGTTGCTGCTGCCGTTTCTTCTGCACGTCCCTGCTGATCTGGAGCATGCTTGGTCCTGCTAACGCGTCGTCTGAAATATCCTGCACGGGAAAGGCTATCTCGGACTCCTCATCCTCGACCTTCTCGTGGTACTCCCAGGCGAAGCTTTCTGTGCCTTCGAACGAACTTCCATCGCTACTTTCGGGCAAAAATGTGACCGATGACTCAAGGTCCTGTTGTGGAACAAACAAGACTTGTGAAGATTCGCATGTTGGCTGGGTGCTTCTTGAAAGTGGAGCTCTCTGCTCTACATTGTTGTGCGTGAGGGGATGGAGTTGGGTTGCTGGCTGCCCGGGTTTGCGGTCAGTGTCAACTCGATCGGTAAGCTCAATAGCGCTATCGTTGCGAGCGTCACTTAGGGATGTTGTTGTTGCTCTGCCGCTGTCTGCTTCAGAGTGGGCGTTGTATAAGACGTATCTGTATGGGAAGGAGCCGTGGTCGGCGTGCCTGCACCCATCTTCATGATCGCAAGTCATTTGACTGGAGAACGGCGTTGATATAGACGTTTCGCCGTAGCTTGGAGACTTACCGGCCCACGCGTTTATAGTTGCTGCGCGTCGTATGGCCCCCACGGAAACAGATAGCCTCTTACCGGTAGTGTTATGAAGATTTCTCGGGCGCTTGTCTGGGACCTTTAGCTCCGCATCTTTTGTTGTGTTTGGATGCCTGGTGCTAGTGTGGGTATTCGGTTCTTCCGTTTTGCGCGTGAGCCTAGCATCAGTGGCGTCACCTTTCGGCCATAGCTTCGGAATGACGCGCTCGATCTCTGCATCTGACGTATCCTCGTCATCGTCGCTGTTAAATCTAACTTTGCTGGCTGCTAACTTAGCCTCGCTCGCTCCCGACAAGAATGTTGCCGATGTTGTAAGGCTCTGGTTTGTAACTTGCATCGCTTGTATGGATTTGTACTCCAGCTGTGATTCTTTTTTTCTTGACTGTGGGTAACATCCAGCAAAGGAAGATTTCGAAATGTTTACCGATTGAGCTTTGATTGGCAGATTCCTGTCGCCGAGCTTGGGAATGACGTCGTGCCATTCATATATGTCAATACCGACTGCCCCCTTACTCCTATCTGTAGCTGTTGCTTTACTCTGATTGCCACCATACCGAAACATACTGCCGTCACGCTCCCGAGATTGTTGGTCAGCATTTCTGCAGTGAGATGTTTGGTCACGTAGAAATTCAATAGAGTATACCGTTGGTGCGTAAGTGGAATCGCAGCTTGGCGATTTGCCAATCCACGCGTTGATGGTGCCTGCTCTCTCTATGGCGTCCATCGAAGCGGACTTTTTCGTTTTGAGTTTTCGTTCCACTTGATAGTCCTGTTTACGGTGAGCGTCCGCGTTTTCTTTGTTTGTAGCGACGGGCATGTCGCTTATGAACGAGAATGAGTTTGCAGATCGCTTTTTCGGTTCGTCGTTGGTGCGATTAGTCAGGGTGAAAGTTTCAGCTTGTGGCTCTTTGCTGATGCTCTTTTGACCATGTTTGCAACGGTCGCTGTAGTACCGATTTTCAGCGATACTATTTTCCTCAAAGCTGTCTCCTCTGGCGTAGTTTTTGTCAGGGTAGTGTATCGCTATATCCGGGGATTGGACTTGGCTTTCGATCTCTGAGGCGAAGACGAAAAATCCTTCTTCAGGGGCTTTTTCAGATAACTTGTCAATGCTTGAGGTGGGCAGACGCTCGTCCCATAGATCACCTTCTTGTCGGTTGCCTTGGATGTCGCATGCAACTGGTGCGTCAGCATCAGCTGCGTCGCTAATGGAAACGGTAGGGTAACTGATACAACATGCTCTCACGATAGCAACAAACTGACGTAGATCTCTTGTATACTTCTCTTTCGCCAGGAAAATTTCTATTTGCTAGCTAGCAACAATATCCGCCTAATGCTGGGAAGAAAGCCAAGAATGCGTTTCAAGTTTTTCTATTCATGTTTGTTTTGTATAACTGATATCCTTGTGTTATGTTGTTACATGTTCCTGCGTTTATAAATTATTACTATTATATGTTTTTATTCCATTTCTAGTTTTTCATTTTAATCACTTCATTTCGTTTTATTTCTTTTCTTTGTAATGTGCTTATGATAAGGAAGTTAATTCTACCTGGTCTCGGATATTCGTTCGAGGATGATGCGAGGCGTGATCGATGAGGGCGAATTCATTTCTCCTTCTATCACTTTACAGCTTGCTGTCCGACACGCTTCCTGGTCGCATACCTTTGCTGGTTCGACTCGGCGCAGGACCTGGTGCACAGTCGCTTCAGCCCCATTTGCCTCACTCGCGCTATTGGCTTTGCGTTGGTTTGACCAGTCTTGTCGACTGCCTGTGGCAGTTTGTGTCTCGCCCGCGCACTGCCAGTCGTGACACGGTAAAGGGTCTTCATAACGCATTGTCTCGGACAAATGTTTCCGAGTCGCCATTTCTTGAAAGCCGGGTGCCGACGTTGCACCTGAGCCATGACGTTCTTGAGAGGTAGTTCTGTTAATGGCTGGGGATGCATGTACCCGCAAATTTTCATCCCTAGTGTAATCGGTCTCCGTATTCTCTTGTTGATCATTTGCAGTCATCGTTGAAATTTCTGCAAGCACGAAATGATCGGTCTGGGTGGTTGTGTTTGCTTTGTCCTGCCACTTGATTTTGCGCTCGTCCATATTCAGAAGAAGTTCGCGCGAAAGTTGCAAGTCGTCGTTTATTTTGGCACAGTGTTGTGATAACTGCTGAGACATTCGCGCAATGGCCTGCGATGCACGCCTGAAGTTTGCTAGCTCTGTCTTGGAGCACAATACGTGTTCCATTTCTTCATGAATAATTCTCCTTCCACCGGCTTCCATCATCGTGTTGACCGTTTCCCATATAAACTTGCAAACGCTTTCCATCTTCCGTATGAGCGTCGTGTGCACATGTCTGTTGGTTTCCTTCTCAACTAGGAGAGTTTGGCGGGATTTTTCTAATTTTTCGGCTATTCGGAGATTCATCTCTTCCCGATGCGCCGGAATGTTGGACTCGATTTCGCTCACCTGCCTTGCACTTGCTTCCGTATTTACGTTATTTCCGTGAGCTTCTAGCGTAGCGATAAACAAACGTATTCTTTCTGCGTGACAGTCCAACAGGGCGTGCACCAACCGCGTGACTTGCATATTTTCTGAGCTAGCACTTGTGTGTTCGGTTAGACATGCACATATAATGCGTTGTAGCTCGGCGACGTGCTTCTTGTACTCATTGAATTCCCACTTCAGGTTCTTAACGATGTCTTCCAGAAATTGTCTCTCCTGCTCAAACCAAGCCACCAATTCTGTCAATGTATTTTGTTGGTCCGGTGTAGTTCCATTCGGCTTCTGACTGTCCTCCTCACTAGATTGCAACTTCTGCTGGAGATCTTTGCATCTGTGGGTGGGATTGCTCATGTCGCTCTCAAAGACGTCATGCTTGTTTTGCATGCGCTGACGTTCGTTCTTGCATCGCCCAAGCTCAACCGATAGTTCAGCGCTTCCTTCCAAAATTAGCCTGTGATTTATTTTCCCTTCATCTGTGAGAGTTTCGTTATACGAAGCAACTTCTCCGGTTTCTCGCTCGCTCTCCTTGTCTATGGATTCTCTCCTCGTATTCGTTTCTGTCACCTGCTGGCTCTCTTTAAAAATCGTAGCCAATAATCTTGATAAGTCAGATGCAGAGAGCTCAAGCAGATTCGGTGGCATCTTCTTGGACGCAGTCGCATCGATGTGTTCCTCGGGTAAACGACCGCCGTGTCTTGAATTCGTCGCGTAATCGCTCCTCACTGATTCTTCCAATACCGCCAGTGCCTGTCGCAACGCTGCGTCGGACTCAAGTTTGCCTCGGCGATATTGCTCTATCAGGGTGATGTTCTCAACCTTTAAACGTGTAGGCTGGACACTACTCAAATCCGGAGCGCGTTTTTGATCTCGAGTTTGAGCTGCGCCGAGAATTGGGCTCTGTTTCTGCTGGTGTCTTCGGGTCTGCCTGGTTTCTACGCAGCAACTGGTGGGTTTGCGTGCTTGCTCACAGGTGCACCCTGGAGTAGAAAATATAGAAGCTAAGCTGCGCGTATAAGAACACTTGCTTTAGTCCTAACATGCAAAACATTTCAGAACATTTA
Organism: Craspedacusta sowerbii; assembly: GCA_003687565.2. Classification (NCBI taxonomy): domain Eukaryota; kingdom Metazoa; phylum Cnidaria; class Hydrozoa; order Limnomedusae; family Olindiidae; genus Craspedacusta; species Craspedacusta sowerbii. The sequence continues at coordinate 8,769 of QQSS02208520.1, forward strand.
CATGATCGATTAACGGTAAAATGAAGTAACAACGAGGTCTTCGTTGCGACTTTGGTGTAAATAGAGACGAATAAACGGCACTCCTTTTATTTCTTGCTCGATGTTGTTCTCGCGTTTGTAAGCGAAAGCCTTGCAATGAAAACACTTAGAAACTGTTAAGTCCGTCCAGTGGCGTCACTAGGGTGTCACTCTTTGCGTTAAACTCTTGGTGTCACCCCTCTAGACTTTCACTAATCACCTTAGATCTTTTCTGCATGTTCCTGTACTATAGAATTTCAGGTCATGCTGGTGTCACCCGGTGCGGCCCACACCCTTCTAGTGACGCCACAAATGCAGTCCGACCACCCTTCGCGTGGATCTCTTTGACTTTACTGGCAAGCTGCTAACCTTCACTAGAATGAGGGCCGAAAGAAGTCGGAAACAACTCTGGAACTTGAGCTGAGGTGACATGTACGGCTAATCAATCTTTCTCCGATCCTAAATCTGAACGACTTTCCACCTTCTTCTTAGAATGGGAATAAGGTAAATAAAATGGCGCGCATCTTGTGTCCCGCGTGGATCCGTATATTGCCTTGTAGACTAAGCAGACCTCTTGTACTGATCGTATTCATTCGTTCAACTTCTCATATCTATTTGCAAGTTACGATATAATTAAAAAACACCTGGACGAGCTAAATGAACTGCGTACTATTAAGATGAACCTCGCGTGGTGCAGAACAAATATCGCGTTTACGACGATGTCATCGTAACATTTACTCCAACCTACTCATATGCGCAAATATTCTTCGTGATAACCACATCAAAATACGACGATGACGTTCAATAACCAATACAACCATGCGGGGAGAGACGAGGCTTGAAGGCTATCGTGGAATCCTTGTGTGATATTACTGGACGCTGCCTCTTCTTCATATATCTTGATTGGACGCTCGCGTACATATCAATAGAGACAATTGGTAATTATTTAGTACTGAGTATTTAAGGGGCTGCAACGTCTATATCCTGTCAGGTATGTTAGTTTTTGAAGATATGACAATACTACTATTTCTAATTATGTTTCTAGAGTCTTTGACGCAGAATACAATACAAAAGCTAACGTAGGAAGGAGCAGCACGGAGACCAAAAAGGGCAATACTATAGACACACCAACGAAGCACCAATATCGGCCAAAGCTTGTGTTGTGAAACAGCTACCATCGCAAGTGTATCGACCATGATTGCTCTGCAAATTTCGTACAAACCAGAAAAGGTGGCCACTTATAGTCGACTAAATGACCCGAATTAAGTGCTCTCGTCACTTAATTTACACAGCCGAGATATCATACACAGACACACAGCCAGACGGACAGAAAGAAAGACAGACCCACAGCCAGACAGACACTCAGACAGACGGACACAGACAGACAGACACAAAGACAGACAGGCACACAGAAAAACGGTCACGCACGCAGATACAAATGGACAAATGGCCTTACATGAAACTGGCATTTCCTGGCGATGACATTTATCTAGCGACAGTTGAGCTAGCAGAGTGCGGGTCAATTGAGTGGGATACACAGCATTCAAGTACTTCTTAAACTCATCTGCACTGAGTAATCGTGCGCTGATAAGCGTGTTCTTGTTACTGCAATTGAAGCAAAACATGCGACTCTCCATGGTTAACTCGATGACAAATAGTTGTGCTGCCTTTCACCGCCCTGTCATCATGTCGCTTGCCCGTGTCACTGGTCTTCGTCGCAGGTTCGGAGCGCACGAGAAAGGAATATTCGTCTAATATTAATCTATTGTGACATTAGGAAGCCACCACGAATCTGACGTCATCTTGAATTGGGCCCCGCTGGGTCGGTTAACTTGACGTAAGCAGGAAAGCAATATGAACAAAGGCAAGAGCAATTAAGTCGTGGAGGCGCGAAGAAAGCTCGAGACCAATACTAGTACTGCAACAACAACGTCAAAAACAGTAACAACCACTAACAACAGCAACAACAACAACGACAACAACAACAACAACAACAATCTATTTTCCCAAGATTCCCATCAACAATGTTTAACAAAATATATTCTACATGGGAAGGAGAGCTCTTCTTAGCATATCCAATAAATGTCGTTATTCTCAACACCAATCAAGGAGATTCTGATAAAATGTGTAAACTTTTTGATTCAGGATCATGCAGTATAATTGATACCTTTTATTTAATTCGCATTGCCAGTAGTGGCTAGATGTTATTGTTGTCTTGTCTCCTCTATAATATTTAGCAGTGAGTTAACGCTATAAGTTCTATTCCGAAGTCTATAGCTTTGTTTAAGATACGCGAGCCGGCGGCTGATATAGATCTGTCACCGTATTTACAACATACGTAGCCGCGTTAGTCTTCCAGACATAAAGCTTGCATGAAGCTCCGAGACTGCCACTACTGTTGTTCCTGTGTAGCGAGCCCACTTTGAGTAAGGATTTTGGTCATTGCAGAAACTCGCCATTTTTCCAGTCGTACATATACAAGTATCTGTTAAGTTCGATTAAATTCCTCAAGGTTAGGTATTTGCAACTGCCCAAACAAGTGTGACACAGGTTCCTTAAAATCGGGAAAGGTGATTATTCTGACAACCCCGTTTTTGAATGCGATGAAGTCTTGCAGATTAAGCGTTCCTGAAAAACACCCACACGATAGAACCATAATTCCCATAGCAAAGAAACAGGCAGTAATATAGGTCGTTTAGAGTGTACGAGCGGTATTCAAATAATTACGATGCTTCTTCTATTTAAAAGCGCGCGCGGGATGAGTCTTGTGTTTTATAACATATATATATATATATATA
>QQSS02208531.1:0-11584 GCA_003687565.2 Craspedacusta sowerbii
TATATATATATATATATATATATGTACGTACTTTGGATTTTTGGGAAATGCTATTTGTTAGTATTATCGTCTGTAACCAATGAGTTATTTTGCCCTCTGTTTCTTCAAAGGTGGTATAGACGCTCGTTGCCCAGTTAGGATTCATCACTCTAGTATTGAGATAAATATGAGTTGCACTGAAAAACAGCTGGTTATTCTTGCGCCTGGGTTGGAAGTTTTGTTTGTAAAGACTGCCACAAAGAAACTATGAATATGATGGTTTTGACTGATCATGTACAAGTTTGCATACAATCAATTCTTACTGACCGCTTCAAAGCGAGGATTTGAAAAACGCAAAAAATATAGGGTAGCCCAAGAACAGCGCTCTCTTCCAAATAGGTCAGTTTGCTTACTTGGAATCCTATGTCTATGTCAATATTGACCGAGAGCAAATATATCTTACATATGGATTCGAATTTATAGGAATGCTTTCGTCTTGCTTTCGCTCGATCTAGTTATTCTATTGATAGAGACGAGAAAACGTAGTCAAATGCAAGGTCCCGGAGTCTTTCTTGCACAGAAGTGAAGCAATTTTTTTAAAAAATACGCTTATATTACAACATCCGCAATAAAACGTCTACAAGAACATAAAATATGAAAGTGAAGGCATTCAGTACTATTGGACCTTTGTTGATTTTTCCGCTTTGCAATTGGAACGCTGCTGTGCTTCAAGACCTCTGTCTTCTCCAAGTGACTACATCTTAGCAGACTACGCGTGATACCCATTATTCCAGCTTCTTGGATGTATGCGGCATTCTGGGACTTTAGTAGGAGCGGTCGCATCATCCGTATTGTGTGCCATGAACCTTTCCAGTCGGTCGTGATGGACAATTGACTCTTTATTAGTTTCCTTTTGTTGAATTAGATAGTTGGCTCCATTTGGGAGCTTTTCCAAGGTTACCCATGGTCCGGTTTTTCAGTGGGAGAGTTTTCGGTTCGCCCCAACCCAGGAATACTTTACTTTAAGCCACACCAGGTCGCCCGCCTGATAGTTAACATGGCGTAAACGTGTGTTGTATTTCGTTTACATGGCTTCCCGAAACAACTTTAAGTGTTCCGCTACTCTGCTGTATGTGGATTGCATCCCGAAAGCCAGCTCATTAGCATACTCTTCGGCTAAAGTGGTGTCGCGCAAGTGAAGATACCTTTTCATGTCGAAGCAAACATCTTGAGGAAGTATAGGTTCTCTACAAAATACAACAGAGAATGACGAGCAGTTGATTGCAGTGCTTGTACTGGTATTCTCAGCAAACACAACTTCCGGCAAGATTTTGCGCCATTCATGGTGTGTAATCTTGAGGTCGAGTGATGGAGATGTGATGAAGGATTTCTCGCTCATTTCTAATGCTTCTTTCAGCGAAGCCGTTGCCTTGGCTATGGCAAGCTGATGATCTTCGTTTCTCGATGCGAAACGACTTGCAAACAGCATGCATGACGTTTCCATCGACATTCGATTCGTGGTCGGACATCAGATAAAACGGTACTCGGCGTAACAAAATCCACTTGCACAAGAACGTTTGTGCTACAGCTTCAGCGGTTTGATCCATTGATGGTTCGGCAATTCGAAAATACATCTCCCATTAATAAGATGCATTTATAACCAAGATCGCCTACCGGCATAACAGCTAAGTCCATAGCCACAAATTGCATAGGTTGCTCGGGTATGGCAAAGGGTACAAGCGGTGCTTTTACTGGACCAGTATCGCAGTTTGTAGGCGGTGCAGGTAGATGTAAATAATTTGATTAACTTCTACATTCTTGTCCGCTTTTTTACCAGAGCATATGTTTTCTCTGCGCCGTGGTTCGATTTCTCGTGAAAGTCTGCTTTCTTAAACTTAAGGGCACTACTGGGCGACCGGACTTTATTTGCCGTTTATGCGAATTTGATTGTAACCACGTTTGAGACGTCCTGTTGTAACTCGTTCTCCGTTTGCAACCAAGCCGCTACAGCGACCGATGACTGGGTCTGGTAATTGTTCGGCACGCAATTGTTCCGTAAAATGTGGGAGAGTGGTGAAAGAATAAATCTTCTCGTCCAGCTGCGATGGAAGCAGCTCTCCGGCCGATTTGATTAGAGATAATGCGTCGGCTTTGACATTGTTTTTACCGGAGATGTATTTGACCACGTAGTCGAATTCTTCTCACTCTGCAATCGAGTTGACGAATTTTCCTCTTGGATCTTTCTTGTCTCGTATGTGAACTCGGGAATTGTGACCAGAGTTCAACACAAAAGACTAAACAATCCAGTGCATATGCCATTTCTGAGTTGCTTGGATAAGCGCGTAGGCTTCTTTGCTGAGTGTGCACCTCTTACGCTGAGCTGGTTGGAGACTAACTGACATACATGCCACAGGATAAAGGCCCATTGGCGTCGGGCCCATTGGCGATAACCCCCCCCCCCATCCCCTCCTCCACTGTGAAATGGCTACTTTCTATCTCTACAACAAGGTTTTTTGCCGATTTGGGGAAACGCCAAGACAGGTTTGGATGATCTTAAGTGCTCTTTAACAAGGATTTCATAAGTTTACATTGAAAACGACCTTCGCCCTTACTTTAGGTGAACAATTTATAAATAGTGTCGGCAGAGATGCGTGCGACATCATGATTTCGGCGGAACAAGTGTCTCTTTGGAGATATTCTAGTGGTTTATCTTCGAAGAATACGCATGAGTTATTTTGGAATTACGTTTTGAGAACTGAGCGTTAGAAACGGCGTGCGCGCTCGATACTTTGCAAAATTCGCATGGCATTTTATTTTGAGAAGTGAGTGCTAGTTGCGCCGGGGATACTCGGCACTTAGCAAGCACAAGAAAACTCCGAGTAGGCTTCAGGTTCAATGTCAACTTCGTATTTTTTCTTGAATATTTTAGTTAACCCATGCGCCAGTTCTCCTTGTAAAAATGGTGGAACGTGCTCGGTAGCAGGAATTGTGCATTCATGTGCCTGTCTTGGAGGCTTCATCGGCAAGGAGTGCAACGAGAAAAATAGGAGTTTAGACTTTCAACTGCTGATGAAACTTGATATATAGACGATCTGATGATTCTTTACCAAGTTTATATCATTGCGTATTATCGCTCGGCATCTTTGAAAAGTATTATTTATCCTGCAAATATATCTGTAATGCAAAATAAGAAAGGATATGTTACATTTCAAAAATGTTTTGAATGTTATCCTTGCCTTTCAATAAGGTCATTGGGATCGTTATTTGATCTCTCTATTACATGTAACATAGAGCACAATCCAGCCGGTTTGAGCTGCCGTTTCCGTGCATTTATAAATGTTTGCCCCTGCAGCAGGTCTCGATATTTATTACTGTTTTATGCTTAAGAGACCTTTTACCTAATTTTTTATAAATGATATTTAAAAGACCGATCCAAATCACTGCATGTCTTTCTTGCAGAGCTGGCTATAGCAAAATATACCTGTGCCCCTAACAGTAACTGCGCGTGCTCAATTCCTGACTAAAAGTAACGCTGTTTCCTTGAACACAATTTTCAAAAGGTACGCGATATCGTCTCCCCTTCGCGGCCATTAACTCTTAAGTCAAGTTATGTAATGGCAAGTGTCCCACCCCGAGTGACAACAAGTGCTTTGCTTTTCTCCTTGTCGATACGTACCAGTAAATGGGAACAAATTAAAGATCTTAAGTGCTGTTTCACAAGATTTCATAACTGTAATTCGAAGATGCTTAACGCGAGCTGAACAATTTATTGAAAAGAGTCTAAAGAGATACGAAGAAGTTCATGATTTGTTAGCACATGTGTCTCTTTGCTAAGCCTCGAATTGCTCACTTTCGAAACATACGCATAAGCTATTTTGGAATTATGTTTTATTAATTGAGTGTTAGTTGCGGTGGGCGTGCTCGATACCTAGCAAGCACATAGCAACTCCGAATGTGCGGGCTTCGGGTTCGATATCAAGTTTGTAATTTTTCTTGAATATTTTAGTTAACCCATGCGCCAGTTCTCCTTGTAAAAATGGTGGAACGTGCTCGGCTACAGAAATTTCGTATTCTTGTGCCTGTCTTGGAGGCTTCATTGGAAAGGAGTGCAACGAGAAAGGTAGGAGCGTAGCCCTTCAACTGACGTTGAAACTTTTCATGTAGCCCCCCTGATGATTCTGTAAAATGTTGCTTTGAGTAGGACCGATCGGCACGTATGCCTATTATGTCTTGTCCTTAGCCTATATCATAAATGTCAAATAAAGTAAGGATATGTTACATTTCAAGAAAGTTTTAATTGTTATCTGCAATCTCAATAAGGGCCTTCGGATAATAATTGATATGTCTATGACATGTGCCATAGATGACAATACCGACGTGCTGTGCCAGAATTCACGAACAATTATAAGTGTGTCACCTTGCAACAGGCTTCGACCTTAATTGCTGTATTAAAGGCCTTCGTGCTCAGAGGTTACCCTATTCAAATAGCACTTAAGGAAGAAATCCAAATCATTACATATCTTTGTACCAGAGGCGACTACTACAAAATATGCCTTTATCTTTACAATCTAATGGGCGCGCTGAATTCGTGACTTAAAATAATGGTTTTTACTTTTGCAAACTCTTGCCTCAAAAGGTACGCGATGTCGTCTTTTGCGGTCATCAACCCTTAAGTCAAGTTAAATAATGGCCAGCGGTCCACCACGAGTGACAGCAAGTGTCTTACTTTTCACTTCATCTGTATGTGCCAGTTAATGGCAACGAAAGGAAGATCTTAAGTGCTCATTAACAAGGATTTCATAACTGTTCTTCGAGGAGGCTTTTAGGTCTAACGTGAGATAAACATTTTAATAAAACGAGTCTAAAGGGAGGCATCAAACCTCATGATCTTATAGCGCATGAGTCTCCTTGCAAGGCCTAAAATGATTCCCTTCCGAAAAATTCGCATGGCCTTATATTTTGAGAAGTGAGTGCTAGTTGCGCCGGGGATACTCGGCACTTACAAAGCACAAGAAATCTTCGAAAATGTGCCGAGTTCAGGTTCAATGTCAACTTCGTAGTTATTCTTGAATATTTTAATTAACCCATGCGCCAGTTCTCCTTGCAAAAACGGTGGGACGTGCTCGGCTACATTAAGTGCCTATTCTTGTGCCTGTCTTGGAGGCTTCATTGGAAAAGAATGCAACGAGAAAGGTAGGAATGTCGCCTTTTAACTGCCGATGAAACTTAATATATATATGCGATCTGATGATTCTGTACCAAGTTTATTGCGTTGTGTATTACCGCTTGGTCAGTACGTTACATACGCTTTATCGTGTGCCAATATCTTAAATGTAAAATAAAATAAGGATATTCTACATTTCAAAACTATTTCGAATGTTATCTTTACTCTTCAATAGGGGCATTCAGATCTTGATTTGAAATTTCTCTTACATACAACATAGAATACAATTTCAGATCTTGATTTGAAATTTCTCTTACATACAACATAGACTACAATCCCGCCGGGTTGTGCCGGCGTTCACAAACAATTATAAAGGTTTTACCTTGCAACAGGCCTCGACTTTAACTGCTGTATTAAAGGCTCCGTTCTTAGAGGCTATAATCTAGCTTTTAAATATCATACTTAAGGAAGAAATCCAAGTCCGTTTGTAACAGAGGTGGCTAAAACAAAATATCCCTGTAATCTTAGAATCTACTGTGCGCGCTAAATTCTTGCCTAAAAATACTTAGAAAGCAAAAGAAAACTCCGAATGTGTGGGCTTCCGGTTAAATGTGATATTCCTAATTTTCTTGAATATTTTAGTTCACCCATGCGCCAGTTCTCCTTGCAAAAACGGTGGGACATGCTCAGCTACCGAAAATTCGTATTCTTGTGCCTGTGTTGAAGGCTTCATTGGAAAGGAATGCAGTGAAAAGGGTAGGAGTGTAGCCTTTCAAATGCCGTTGAAACGTTTCATTTGGACGATCTGATGATTCTGTAGATCGTTTGCTGCTTGAGTAGTACCAAGTCTAAATCTTAAATGTTAAATAAGGTATTGATGTGCTACATTTCAAAACAATTTTAAATGTTATCTTAAAACGTCAATAAAGGCATTCGGATCATGATTTCGAAATTCTATCACATGCACCGTATATTATAATCCAGCCGCGTTATGCTGGAGTTCACATACAATAATAAGGTTTCACCAGGCAGTAGGACTCGACTTGAATTGCTGTATTAAACGCCTCCGTGCACAGAGGCTATGCCCTAACTTTTACAAGTAATACTTAAGTAAGAAATCCATTTATTGCATGTCTTTGCGCCAGAGGCGGCTATTAGAATATATGCCTGTAATCTTATGATTAGTGGGCGCGCTAAATTCTTGACTTAAAATATCGGTTTTCACTTATGCATACTTTTCAAAACGGACGCGATGTCGTCTCCTTTCACGGGCATTAACACTCCAGTCAAGTTAAATAATGGCAAGCGTTCCACCACGAGTGACAGCAAGTGTCTTACTTTTCACTTCATCGGTACGTACCAGTAAGTGGCGAAGCTTGTTGGATCTTAATTGCTCTTTATTAAGGATTTCTTAAGTGTAATTTAAAGACGCTTTCTGGGCCTAACGCAGGTTGAACAATTTATTAAAAAGGTCTAAAGAGATGCTTAGAAATTCATAATGTTTATAATACTATGATTTTCTATTTATATCAATATTAATATTAATATCATAATTAGTGCATGGGTCTCTCTGCTAATTCTGGACTGGGTCTCTTTCGAAGAATACGCATGATCTATTTTGAAATGATGTTCCATGAACTGAGTATTACTTGTGGCGGGCGCGCACGATACTTAGAAAGCAAAAGAAAACTCCGAATGTGTGGGCTTCAGGTTAAATGTGAGATTCCTAATTTTCTTGAATAATTTAGTTCACCCATGCGCCAGTTCTCCTTGTAAAAACGGTGGGACATGCTCGGCTACCGAAACTTCGTATTCTTGTGCCTGTGTTGAAGGATTTATCGGAAAGGAATGCAACGAGAAAGGTAGGAGTGTAGCCTGTTAACTACCAATGAAACGTAATGCATATTCGATCTAATGATTTTGCACAAAGTTTCATTGCGCGTTACCGCTCAGCACGTTAGCCAATTATGCTTTATACTGAGCCTAAATCTTAAATTTTAAATAAGATAAGGATGTGCTTCTTTCAAAAAAATTTTTATTACTGTCTCCAAACTTTAATAAAGGCATTCGGATCATCATTTTACAACTTTATCACATGCAACATAGATTATAATCAGCCGGGTTGTGCAGGCGTTCCCATACAATAATGAAGGTTTCACCTTGTAACAGGACTTGACGTGAATTGCTGTATTCAAGGCCACCATGCACAGAGGCTATAGCCAAAATAATACTTAAAACTATTGCATGTCTTTGCACCAGAGGTGGCTATTAGAACAGGGTTTCTAAACCATAGGGCCGCTGCCCTGCCAAGGGCCACGAGCAAGAAGTGTTGGGCCGCAAAAGGTTTTACGACTTCGCCTTCGGGCCGCTGAGATTCTTTTATTATTATTATTGTTCTTTTGTTGTGGTTGTGATTTCATCGTTACATATCTGAACCATTCAGTCCTTAATTCAACTCTTCAGTCCTTAATTTCCACTATGACTTACGTTCACGCGTTGTTCTTCCAGTCATTTGCGTTAAATAGTTGCGTAAAAACTATCAACTTCAACAAGAAAAGCGCTGTAACTTCCCGATGTTTAGCCTGGCTTTGTGAAGACCTTAAAGCATAACATGTTCAACTTTATCACAGCTAGGTTAGGTGGATGTCAGAGGAACCGGTCCTGAATCGGTTGTACGAGCTGAGGAATGAGGTATCTTCTTTTCTCAGTGAAGAAGAATCTCCTCTAGCGCAGCACTTCACCAAGGTGAACTTCACTGCCAAACTAGCCTACGCCTGTGATATTTTTAGTCTACTTAACCAGCTAAATATTGTGCTTCAGGGGAGAAACAAAATTTTTTGTTGCTAACAAAGTTCAAAGCGTTAAAAAAAAAAGCTTTCTTTGTGGTCCAAAGGCACTCAAGAACAGAGAATGAATATGTTCCCGCTTCTACATCCCGGAGACTGACCTGATTCTTTAATTAGTGATTTGGTTTCTTACTACTTCTCACAACTTTCAGACACGTTTGAGGAGTAGTTCCCTGACGATTCCAGATAAGTAAACCTGTGAATAGTGATTCCAATTTCAGTGGATCCCTCTAAAATGTGTTGCTCTGCCGTGAGGTCAAGAAACCCAGCTTCTAGATGTCTTAACTGACAGCACTTTGAAGATACAGATAGAGAAAAACTATACTTGGCCACGTTATGGATTCATGTCTCAAAGGAGTATCTATTTCTTGCTCTTAGGGCCGTAAGACAGCTACTTCGGTTCACAACTACATACCTGTGTGAATCAGCCTTCTCACTTGACAAAATAGACTCAAATCTAGAAATACGCTTAGAACATCACTTGAGGCCAGTCAGTCCAGTCTTTCACCCATTCCACCACAGCTGCATTAGATCATCTCTAGGACGCAGGTTCAAGCGTCTCATTAGTAAGGAAGGACTGTTTATTTTTTTATTCTTAAGAGTGTTTTAAGAAGGGTTTTCATGCAGACTTAAAAAAAGGACCGCTGAGTCATTAAACTTTTTGTTGATGTAAGATGTGTTTGCGTCAACAAAGCGGTCATTCTTTAGGCACTTTTTTTACTTTATTTGATCATAACTATTATGTGCAATTATATTATCTGTTAGTCATTGCTAGAGATTTTCCTTGGTGTGGGTGTTTATTGGTTAATAATTCACCACCTATGTTCACAGTGTTAATTTGGGAGCTTTCTAGCCTAAGTTACCTCTTATTGTACGTACTTGGCTGGACCCCTTGCTTACTACGCATGTCTGTCTCTGCTGGATGATTCAGCGATAATGGGTGTGTGTGTGTGTGTGGGGGGGCTGCATGCAGCGTTACCTAGCGTGGACAGCATCTTGAAGTTACAAAACTGTTGCGCAAGCGCCTACGTGATTATACTGTATTGTAGTCTATTTATTCAATGTGTACGCTTGTTCCTTGCTGAAGGCGTGTGGCAGAACTGCGGTGGCACGTGTATATTAGTATTACTTGCAGTCTCCATTAGTCATCACTACACATCCACCCACCCGAAGTGCCTCTTAGTTGTATTTTCGTACTATTTTTAAATATCCCCGTTTGAAAATCTCCAATGTATATTTGTTGTCCTACTGCGCACTTGTTACATTGATGTTTTTTTGCTTGATATAACCTTTGTACTTATAGTTTTATGGTGGTGGATAGAATCAAATATATTCGGTTGATAAAAACAGTGAGCATTTATCTAAGCGGCAATCGTCACACCCGCCAAAACCCCTCAGTTACACTGGGAATCGCAAAACATAGATCTCTTGAACTACCCTCTTTATTTGGTGATTTTTCATACATGCAGTATACCCTATTGACTGCAAGATTTTGCAGTAAAAACAGGTTCCGTGGAGAACTTAAAGTGTAACTTACGACATAATACATTAAACGAATGTTAGCACTCTCAATTGGGCCGTGGGCTGCTGCACACTGGAAAAGTTAGGCCGCAGTGAGGAAAAGGTTGAGAAACCCTGTATTGGAATATATGCCTGTAATTTTGCGATCTACTGGGCGCGCAAAATTCTTGACTTAAAATATCAGTTTAAACTTATGCATACGTTTCAAAAGGTACGCGATGTCTTCTCCTTTCACGGGCTTTAACACTTAAGTCAAGTTAAATAATGGCAAGCGTTCCTGCACGAGTGACAGCAAGAGTCTTTCTTTTCACTTCATCGGTACGTACCAGTAAGTGGCGAATAATGTTGGATCTTAAGTGCTCTTTATTGAGGATTTCTTAATTGTATTTTACAAAGGCATTGTGGGCGTAGCGCGAGCTGAACAATTTATTAAAATAAGACTAAAGAGATGTGACGAAATTCATGTTTTTTTTTTTACATGTGTCTCTCTGCTAATTCTGGAATGGATCCTTTTCGAAGTATACGCATAATCTATTTTGGAAGGATGTTCCGTGAACTGAGTATTACTTATGGCGGGGCCGCACGATAGCTAGAAAGCAGAAGAAAACTCCGAATGTGTCGAGTTCAGGTTCAATGTCAACTTCTTAGTTTTTCTTGAATATTTTAGTTAACCCATGCGCCAGTTCTCCTTGCAAAAACGGTGGGACGTGCTCAGCTACAGAAACTTCGTATTCCTGTGCCTGTCTTGGAGGCTTCATTGGAAAGGAGTGCAACGACAAAGGTAGGAGTGTAGTCCTTTAACTGCCGATGAAACTTAATATATAGACGATCTGATGATTCTGTACCAAGTTTATTGTATTGCTTATTACCGCTCGGGCAGTACGTTAAATATGCTTTATCGTGTGCCAATATCTTAAATGTAAAATAAAATTAGGATATTTTACATTTCAAAACTATTTTGAATGTTGTCTTTACTCTTCAATAGGAGAATTCAGATCTTGATTTGAAATTTCTCTTACATACAACATAGAATACAATCCCTCCGGGTTGTGCCGGCGTTCACATACAATGATAAAGTTTTTACCTTGCAACAGGCCTCGCCTTTAACTGCTGCATTAATGGCCTCCGTTCTTAGAGACCATGTTCTAGCTTTTACATATCATTCTTAAAGAAGAAATCCAAGTCACTTTGTAACAGAGGTGGATATAACACAATATCTCTGTAATCTTAGAATCAACTGTGCGCGCGAAATTCTTGCCTTAAAATACTCAGAAAGCAAAAGAAAACTCCGAATGTGTGGGTTTCACATTAAATGCGAGATTCTTAATTTTCTTGAATAATTTAGTTCACCCATGCGCCAGTTCTCCATGCAAAAACGGTGGGACATGCTCGGCTACAGAAAGTGCCTATTCTTGTGCCTGTGTTGAAGGCTTCATCGGAAAGGACTGCAACGAGAAAGGTAGGAGTTTAGACTATAAACTGCCGATGAAACTTAATATATAGACGATCTAACGATTCTGTACCAAGTTTATTGCGTTGCTTATTACTGCTCGGCCAGTACGTTAAATATGCTTTATCCTGCCTCTTTATCTTAGATGAAAATAAAATAAGGATATTTTACACTTCAAAACAATTTTGATTGTTATCTTCAATCTTCAATCAAGGCATTCGGATCACGATTTGAATACTCTATGACATGCACCATAGATGACAATACCGCAGGGTTCTGCTGGAGTTCACAAACAATAATAATGGTTTCACCTTGCAACAGGACTCGACGTGAATTGCTGTATTCAAGGCCACTGTGCTCAGAGGCTATAGCCTAACTTTTGAAAACGATACCTAAGAAAGAAATCCAAATCAATGAATGCCTTTGTACCAGAGGCAGCTTTTGCAAAATAAGCCTGGAATCGTATGATCTACTGCGTGTGGTAAAATCTTTACTTAAAGTAATGGTTTTAACATATGCGTACTTTTCAAAAGGTACGTGGTGTCATCTAGAGTCCGACCGAAAGTGAATTTTTACTTTCGGCCGAAAACGAAACCACGCCGAAAGTTCATAAGTGCCTTTCGG
>QQSS02208542.1:0-11582 GCA_003687565.2 Craspedacusta sowerbii
GACAGACAGACAGACAGACAGATAGACAGACAGACAGACAGACAGACAGACAGACAGACAGACAGACAGACAGACAGGCAGTCAGACAGACAATCAGATAGCGATAGACAGATAGAGAGATAGCCAGATAGGCAGACAGAAGGAGACAGACATAGCCAAACAGACGTAGCCAGACTGTACAATAGAGAGCCAAACAAGGGCCCACAGCATCACAAGAAGTCGAAAAATAGCCAGACATTTTAAGGCCAAGAAAACCAAACGCAAATATGATATTCAGTCGAAAAAATCTGGCTCAATAGAAACCCAAAACACACACACACACACACACACACACAAACAAACAAACACACACACATACAAACACACACACGCACACACACAAACACACACACACACAAGAACACACAGGCACCACTCCCGTCGGAACAAACCAAGCCTTCAACATCGACGAACTCGAGGCACGTGGAGGCCAAGTCCTCAAGATCATTATGAACGACGGACTTGCTCATTTGTTCACAACACAAGTCAACTTATTCGCCACCAACCATGTTCACTTGGGATAGCTCCGGTAATTGCCTCTTGCAATCTATCCAATGATAATTGTCTCGGTATAAGAGCTACCACCAAGAAATATGTTTACAGCCGCCATGTTCGACACAAACATGGTCTAAACCGCCGACGGCCGAGAACATTAATCCGGGTTTTAAAGCTGTTAGCGCGCTCGCTTTCTCAAGGATTGATCCCACCTACAAAATGACTTGTCTAAACATGACAGCGGCGGTACTGACTACATGCATTTAAATAAAATGTATACTGCCGACAAGGGATAGTGTTGCAGTACCCAAAGTAGAGTAAGCCCGACAAAAAAAAAAACAGAAAGCAAAAAAATAAATAAGAATTATAGGAACTCAGACATGGTCATTCATTTGCTGGTCCGCTCCAACAACGCATACACATCATCCAAGCGGATGAACAAAGGATTAGGTCGTCACACAAATGTACATCTAAATCAAACCACAGGCACTTGCCACAGGCAGCTAAGAAGGAACAGGCATTTGGCGAGTAAGCAATCGACGTTAGGAATGAAAGTAACTGGAACGGGGTTGCAACATTAAAATTAAGGACTCCGCCTCTCCCTAACTTGAGTTACGAGACAAACGCCGTCCCCGGAATCAAAGAGAAAAAAATATCTGGCATATCGAACCAGAAGCAACAGGTAAGCATAGATTGAGAATCCACAACTTGATTTGGAGAAGTCGCATAACGTGACTACGCTGCGAAAGATTTTGGGCATGCCGAATCGTTAAAGCATTTTTATGGATCGGCTTCTCAAAGAAAAAACTTATATCTTATCTCATTCCTGACTAAATATTTAGATACAGCAATCACAGAATATTTTGCTGATACAATTAGGTAATGCTAACATATAATATGCTAATAATCTTGAAGTGGGGACAGCAATACTGGAGATAAACTTCTACGTAACGCAATCACAGAACATGTTGCTAACGCAATTAGATAATGCCAATACTTAGCAAGATAAAAATAGCAATTGGAGACTGGACACGATATTTCTCGCTCTAGGCATCCCTGAAAATTTTGCTTATGTCATTCGATTATGCTAATATCTAGTAAGCTATTCGACAATAATTG
The DNA here is from genome assembly GCA_003687565.2 of Craspedacusta sowerbii. NCBI lineage: Eukaryota > Metazoa > Cnidaria > Hydrozoa > Limnomedusae > Olindiidae > Craspedacusta > Craspedacusta sowerbii. The sequence continues at coordinate 1,654 of QQSS02208542.1, forward strand.
GAGATAGCAAACACAGACTATTTAACTATGCTTTGCTTGAGTTAGAAGGAAAACTAGGCCTTCTTAACTGTTGTAATCTTCTATCGTGCGTGCTAGTGTATAGCGAACTAGAAAAAAAGGGAGAACTCCCAAAACCGCTGTATTGAAGACACCATTATGGATCACGGCCAGGGAATCTCCTACACGCACACTCCTCCGTTGGATTGAGATTTATCAAGGGAATCTCCTACACGCACAATCCTCCGTTGGATTGAGATTTATCAAGGGAATCTCCTACGCGCACTCCTCCGTTGGAGTGAGATTTATCAAGGGAATCTCCTACACGCACACTCCTCCGTTGGATTGAGATTTATCCTTTCGCAGTTTGAACTTCTCGAGCTTTTCTTGCCGTCGCTCCTTCTTCTCCGTCTTGCGCTTTTTCTTCTCCTCTTTTACTGAAAAAATGTAACGGAAATAAAATTTCATCATTTCAACAAGGAAAGATACTAAGAGATTTTTAAAAAGCACAAGCCTAGGTTAATTTAAGCGATATCACCGACTAGTGCGATTCAGGCATTGCCAATCAACGCAGAAAACTCGGAAAGCACCAAGGGAAGCACCAGGGAAAGCGAAAGGGAAGCACAAAGGGAAGCGCGCTCAATCACGTGGTCAAATTTCAAGGGACTACCTAGAATCACGGATCCAATAAAGGGACTTTGAACAATACACGTTTGGCTTCAAGTTCCCAAGCCACAACCTGCAAGGCCAAACGAAATTCAGTTCCGCGAAGAAGTATCCGGGCAGCCAGGAAAAGTACATTACCCCTTGTGCGGCAGTGGCAAGATCCCGCGGGACACGCCCAAAAGCGCGTAAAAGCACCAATCGACACCCACCAGAATAAGCACAGGCCTGTTCTAGCGAGGCGGGATAATCGCAAAGGAACGTAACTGCAAAACGGATACGCTACACTCGCCCTTCCCCTGAAATGATGTATTTAACTCGAATTCGAACAACAGATCGCAGATCTATATATAACTATATACCCTTGGATATGCCATTTTAAGAAAAACCTGTAAATGAACGGACGCTAAGAGTTTTCAGAGACGCAGCAGCATAGCAGACAGCGGGGAAGAGTCAACAACGCCAAAGAGAAAAAAGTAGGGACGGAAACAAGGCAAATGATTGAGGCCACCAATCTGCTAGTGCAGCACTGTACGTCTTTACGCTTCCGTAAAGATTCAAGGGTGCAATGACATACGGATTCTTGCAGCGGCGAACTAGTAGTGGACATGAAACAGAAATCTCGTGAAACTCGGAGAACCGGAAAACGAGCTGCATGAACTCCACCGACCCTCAGAACGAACATGGCGAGTGAGAATAAAAAAAAAACTATATCGACGCAGCAGTGAAATAACTGAATCGATTCCGCAACACTCATACGGCGCCATTTTAGCACAGACCCATAGAGACCGAAACGAGAATGATCATTAATTTCAGCGCCAAATTACCACCGACCGCTAAAAAAACCTAACCTCGTCGAGCACAAACTTAAGAGCCAAAGTGGGAACGCGTAGAATCACATTGGCCATGGCTTTTGGCAGCCCATGGCTTGCACAGGCACGGTTTATAGAGGTGCTCAACCGCGATGGTTATTAGCGGTTGGAGCCACGACCAAACAGGCACAGTTTAATAGTTCGATCGCAACTCATATGTGCAACTCCGGCTCAGGCAAAACAGTTTGAAGCCATTATTTTGCAGTCTATGGTGATTCAAGTGAGAAAAAGAGAGAGAGAGAGAGAGAGAGAGAGAGAAAGCGAGAGAGAGAGAGAAATATAGAGATCGAGAGAGGAAAAAAACCCGCGGCAAAAGATCAATACCCGTCAGTAATAAACAAAGGTAAGTCACAGATGCCTAAGTGAACTATGACCAGAAAGAGTCTCAGGGAAACATCATTCACAGCCACTTTCATCATCTCCGATTTTGCTACTATGTTAAAACGAAATACAGTAAAATAAAAGCTCGCATGCACGCAACAACCGTGCTCTGTAAAAGCATCCTGACATTCTCCAAGCTCTTCATTACAAGCTTCATAACTCTTCAGACAGGCCGACAAATATACTTACTAGAAGCAGCAACAGCATCAACGTCCACTGGTTTTGAGTCCAGAATGATTTCTTCAAAATTTATCGCAACTAGATACACAAAAAGAAAGTCGCTCGAATGCGATTGCAGCGCATGCAAAGAGACTGCAGTAGAAAGAACGCATATGCATAGAACACTATAAACACAAACAAACAAACACAATAACCACAACCACAAACACGAAAACCCATGTTCACACCGAGACCACACGCACACAGACATAGAAACACAAAGACTACACCGACACATACACAGACTACATACAAACAAATACACACAGACAAACACACACACACACACACACACACACACACACCGGTTTCACATACAAACCCACACAGACACGCAGACACAAACACACACATTCACACGCAAACTAAACACAAACACATACACAAAAACGTACACACACATAAACACATACGCACACAAACTTGCGCTAACAATGCAATTTGCTTTCCGCAGAAAAAAAAACGTACTCCATTCTTTCCATTCCCAATACATCAGCCTGGGCTATCAAATTAATCGCTCAAAGGTCTGATGAAAACAAACACGGCCCATCGCAAATAAACCGTAATATACAATATACAATAATATACAACAGAGTGCAGAGGGTCCTGCCATCTTTAACATACCTGGCAAGACCTTTCCAGTCTGCTTAACGTTAATGAACTGCTGCAGTAGACTATCCACTGTTAGAGCGAGCATGTTGCATCCAAACTCTTCAATTATCTGCATCAAAATAACTACCAAGTTTGTCGCATGCAGCAGCTATGTCAGAAGTACAAGTCTAAATAAACGTAGCTTCTAGTAAGAATGCGTGCTATATTCAGTAAATTCGCCTGAAAAAGATGGATTTATTATGAAACTCGTTTAAAACGCATTCGTCGTGCCGTTATATACAATCTATACACGTAGAGTGATCGCAACTCCTAGGTATTTAAGACGGTCTACTGGAAGTTTGAAGGCAGTTGAGAATAACATAAGACTGCTGAAAAATGGCTAGAACAGCGAGGGTGGCTAAGGCACTTATAAACATTAAACCAGTCAGCAAATATAAGAACACTGACTGCTTTTACCTGATCCAGAAGAACCCGTTCACCTTTGAGAGCTTCGCCATACTTTGACAGGATGTCCAGCATCTGCTGTAAGTGCGCCTCTTCCAATGCCTGAAATCTCTGTTAGAAACAAGTTTTATGAAATCACGCGCAATCCGGATACCCGACCCATTCCAGATACAACACTTGGCAATCCCTTGGGCAAAATGGAAGAAAAACATCAATAATCAGCATAACCTAAGAAGCCAAGTCGAACCAAGGGACTCATCAGAGACCCAAAGGGTCAAAATAAGACCTTTGTTTAGAGCAGGGGCCTCTGAACTACGGTCCGCTGGGCTTTTTACTCCGGCCCGCAGATGTCTTCCTCAACTTAAAGTAAAGTAACCTAGGTAATCCATAATACGTTGAATGTCGCGCTTCGGAGGGGCGATCCTATTTCAGGAATTTAAGCTTTGCTTCCACAAACCCACATCAGATGCGCGTTTCTTGAGTATACAGATAAAAATAACATCTCGTTTTGACTTTACTTTCTTTGACCTTAGCACTATATCCTGCCCCGAACATGCAGTATGTCCGTTAATGATACCCTCGGAATAAAAAGTTTGGAGACCCCATAAAGATCTCGAAACCTCTGGACACCGCACGTGCACAGGGGCATAAGGTCATCTACGACCACAGGTGTCCAAGAGCACGAGATCATAAAAGACCCAGCAACTGATATGTACCAAGATATAAAAAAAAAAATCAAACAGACGCAACCGAACACCTATCGCTCACAACACTCAGCAACCCTTTGAGCTTTAAAAATTGTAAAAGAATAATAAACACTTTGGTTTTTGGCAACAGACCAGAGAAATTTCGTGCATTTTCTCCTGGAAGGTGCTTCTGGCAGTTTCACGCTTCTCCACGACTTGCTTATATTCTTCACCTGAAAACGAGCGCCACAACAAATTTCAAAATATGTCACCGCATATAAAGCTTACCTGATTACTATCATAAGGGGACATAAGTCAGATAAAGTTCCATTCACTATTATTGCTAAACTTTTAATTTCAAAAAAAAAATAGCAACTGCAAAATATTGCATTCGCTACAAAACGCATACAATTATCTGATGAATCATTCTTCCAAATGGTAGAAGAAGTACAACATTTGCAACAATTTTCAGAATAAAAACAACTTGTTTTAATATTAAGGACATGCTTTGGTCATCGCTTATCATTTTCAACTATGATATATTGACATTTTCAGTCTATGATAGGTGAAAACTGTAAGAGATAACCAAAAAAGGTACTTCAAATTGAAGAAGTTGTTTTTATTCTGAAAATTATCTGATGACCCTTCATTATGTGAAAGAGCAGACCCATTACTGATAAAGCCATTGCAAAGCTCAATAAATCAGTTATTTCTTAGGCTCAACAACGGAAAATTAGTGCAAGCACACACATACGAGGTAGCCATATAATGAAGCGCTTGAAAGAATGCGATTTTTACCCTACATCCAAAAAAATTGCAATTAAAGGAGACTTACATGATTTTTTGAACCTGGTCTCTGCCTAAACAAAGCATGAAGGAAGGCAGAATGAACATTGACAAGCCTTTCAGGGGATTAAGTAATTAACCAAAATTTAATCAATCTATCCACAAAACCACCCGGCAATATAGGTTAGGTAAAAGACAAAGTTTTTAGTCTTGCACCCAACGATTGCACTTACATTTTTTATGTCTTTTAAGCTACTGAATTCTTTTCTACACTTGTCCACTTCAGCAGCCCGCTGCTCATAAGCTTCTCTAGCCTTGATGAAGTGAGTAAACGAGAAAAAAAAAACTAATTTTGCACCAACAAATACATATTACATAACATGACCAAATGGCGTAACCAAAAAAAAAATTAGGAAGAATGAACTTCTAAACATGCAACCTTGGCAATTAAATCATGAAGGGGTAATAATGCACAGCTTTTAAAAAACCAGCGGATCTTGGAACCTATTGGAACCTTTGAGCACTGGTTAATAAGATAGAGAATCAGCCCTGAATATTGAATCCACTGCCAAGATTCACCAATATCTGCTGATACCAGGCCCCTGACAGCAGCACTTATATAAACCCTGATAACAATCATATATTTATTTATTACGGTTTATTATCGCATCACACAGCTGTTCCTCGTAACACAGACAACTAAGTGGTCATGTGCACAGACTAGAGTCAAAAATTACCCTGGGCTAGCAGGAATTGCATGTAGCCTATGATTAAAAAAGAGCACGCTTCTCTACCTTCAGGAGCCCTGCACTGAGGTTCTGCAGATTCATGACCTGCTCGTACATTGCAGTACAATCATCTTTCAGCTAGGATGCAAAACAAGCCGAAAACCAAGAATTATTGAATAAACTTCTAAATTCCAACCAAACTGCAAATCCAAAAGCACCCTGAATTTTATTGCTGAAGCTAAACAGCAAGGTCATTCCTATAAGAAACAAATCTTGCGAAAACAACACCACCAACAACAACAAGCAAACTCATTTAACTCAAAAAAAAAACATGAAGACTTCACAGAAATGATTGTGAGCACATAAATGCTTGACAAAAAAATCTGCCTTGACGGCATGTAGTTGTTGCCTTCCTAAGCAATACATCGACATACATCAATTTGGCATGCTTAGCAGTTTAACACTAGACCCAGTCAAAACCCATTACACAACCCTGAAAACATATTTGTTGCTTCAGTCCCACCAATCTACTGCAAGCAGACAAAGAATGCTGGGCTACGAATGCTAGGATGCTAAGATGCAATGAATGCTAGGTTAGGTTAAAGAAGGCCTGTTACGTCATAACTTACATCAAATTTAACTACTCACTGATTTTAGCGTTTCTTTTTGCTTCTCACCATATTCTTTAACAAATTTGATGATTTCGCCAAGGTTCTGTATGATCTGGCTGTGTGCATTAGCCAGCTTTTCTGTCGAGCTCTGCAGAAACCTCCAGCATGGATCAAACGAGCTGAAGTGATTCAACACAACAACACTTTTAAAAAAATTGGTAAGCTAAGCCATACATGATTTGAACAACACAAGTACTGCAATAATACTGCCCACTGCATGTACAAACTTGCTTAACAGCCCTCCATTTATCCAAGCATGGATGCTGCCATAGCCAGGAGAGCGTGACGTGATATCGACTCAGGGCTGGTCCAGCAGAAAGACACGCGTTACACTTCAGAAGATTGACAGCAAAGCATCAATTAACGAAATGAGGCAGATCTGACGAACCCGAAAATGAGTTCCATGAAAGGAACGAAAGCAACTTGGTGTTTAACCTCAATCCACTGTGACATCGGAACGAAAGATTGAAAACAATATTGCGTTTAATCTGAATGCATCAGCACATTGAATGAAGAGAACGAAAAGCAAGCTTGTGTCTAAATCTCATATTCATTGTAAAAATTAGACCTATCAAACAACCGTTAGGACTTAAACATATGGTGATTTCCAACTCAGTCCTATTATAACTTGAAAATGATAAAGAACACATTCATGAATATAATGGTGATACTTCACCAACATACAATCTCTATGTTAAAACAGGTTAACCAACACATTTCTTAAAATTTGAGCAATTATTGACAATGCCATTACTAATGCTACCTACTCCTAGTCTGTCTCTTTCACAGAATTCTTCCCGGTTTATAGGGAAAATTAGTTTGAATGGATATAAAATGTATAATCTCAATGGTGAAATTATTTTGCATGGATATAAAATGTAAAATCTCACTGGCGAAACACTAATTTTCCAATAGGTTAGGTATGTCAATAATACATCCTAATTTTTGCACAGGAAAGTTATACCTCTTCACAATATTTGTTTGCAATTTGTCTTAATACAATCTCAACCAATTGATCTCAATACAACCAATGGTTTGCTTCTCAAATGAATTTTAGATCACACGTACCCTCATTGATTAAAGAATTTAGATTTACATATGAAAAAGGGATTTTATTAAATTAAGATGAACTTGTGAGTGCTTTATGCAACATACAAGCCAGAACATAGAATGCATTATTATGAAAAGTTAGCAAAAGTCCTTGTATGAACAACTTTATACACTACCCATTGGAACAGAAACAAAAAAGCATTCACAATACTATCACCAAAATCTACTAGCTTGAAAACATATCAAGAATCCTGACTGCACAGGAAAACTTCCTTTGCAACTTACCCTACATTATTATTAGCAGCAGAGCATTTGCTTGCAAGCTTGAGCAAGCTCTTTGAGTAAGTTTCCTCAATGGTACTTCTACAAAAGGAATTAAAAACTCTAACATCAATTTTGCTGCAATAAATCATGGACGACATTTGTCAATAAAACTGAGCATCCGGGAGATAACTGGTGATGCAAATGGCATTCACTTTCTGGATAGATAGGATAGATCTAAAAATGTCTTTACTAGATTCTTGCACAAGTTCAGCAGGAATTCATTAGCACTGCCTGTGCAGCTATTTACTTCCTTCCAACACACTTTTGCATGATGCAATTAAATGTCTCCTTCATACTCAACAATCAATCAACAATAAAATAAACCAAGCATCCAATCCGAGACATGCAGACACATACAACGCAAATGCATCACAGAACTATGCAGACCAACACATACACAAGAGATCACTCGAAAGGCTTGTGAATGAAAATACCCCCTATATATATATATATATATATATATATATATATATATATATATATATATATATATATATATACAAAGAAATATTGATATAAAACATAAATAAATAGGCCAACTTTAAGATGCAATTAGAAGTAAAGGAAGCTTACCTTTCCTTTAGAAAATCAGCAAATTCCTTGCTAGCACTCAATCCAAACTTGAAGTTCTGATGTAATACATCAAAACCATTGTGCTTTTCACCCTAAAGGGACAAATTTAGGCACCTGATGTCTAGATTATCTTGCAACAGATGAGGAATTGAAATTTTTAAACCAGGCCATCTGTGGCATGGGTGTAGAAACTTATGAACTATTAGTTCTGCTGTTGATAAAAAAAACTAGAACTATTCTTACTGCCTACATGAAACATGATGAGCCACCTAGGCAGTGACAAGTCACAGAAAGAAAGTGTAGTATTGAAGACAAACAAAATCTTTGCTTAGTATGCTAAAAGTGACAAATTTGCCATAAAACACATCACTGCAAGAGGTAATGACACACGGAACAGGAAGTTTTTTAAAATTGAGACAAAGGCAAGTGTGAAAACAAGGATTCAATTTAAGAAGTAAACCTTATTCAGAAATTCAGATGAAACAAAAATAGACCACTCGCAATATATCTTTGAAGTTAGTAGAAAAATTTTGGGTGTCTTAAGTGGCCACCTGATGCTTTTGAGCTCATTTACAAAAAGAATAAATACTCCTAAGGGCCACAAATCGCACGGATGACACCTTTAAGCCTCCTGCGGCCAGAAAAAAAATTAATAAAAAAATAGAAATAAATAGATATAATATTATAAATATAATAAATATATTATAAATAGATATAAATAAATTATATAAATATATTTCTATGAACTTATAGAAATAAATTACATGACTTACCCAAAAATGCTCTTCAAATGCCACCATGATAACGCCTCACTACTTTCCTAGACCTTTCAAGTTTCCAACGAACAAAACAATCATAGCGATTTTGGAAAAACTTTTAAACATGGCTCCTTAGCAAAAAATATAACATTCCTTTCCTAAACAAACGGTATATACGCATCAAGCAATTGCATTGTTTATTTGTGTCTTGAATTACTGCCATCGACCTTTCGGATCGGAGGATCAGACTTTCCTTGGTCGTATCCTCTTCGAAGGATCCCTAGGACCGGAGAACCTTCCTAATTTGATATTAACTACCGGTAGTGTGTCCATGAACTTTCCATGGGCTGATAAAGCCACTGCATACTCGATATCATTATCAGAACGAGCACTGTCATGGCGTTTGTAGAATGAGCATACAAACTTAATGCAGATTTGTGAATAGACATGAACAGTTCTCACAGCAGCATGTATAACAAATATTATGTGACACGCGTGACACACGCTTAACAAACGTGCATGTTTATTGTTAATTGGAGTGTTCACGCCTCCTGGGTATTTATACTGGTCTTTGTAACGCTAACTTAGTTGAGAATGACAATAGATGTTGTCGAAACATATCCTGCAAACTGAAAAGCGTATTCTTTCTGTTGAAAGTCATAAGTAATTTAATTCTGCTTCGTCCATTCGGATATAGTATGTGATAAGAAAAACAGGTCATAACCATAATCAGTAATACTTTCGGGCAGTTGGTACATTACCCAAGTTCTAAAGATTAATAAAACGTTCTTTTCTGCCCATTTCCTCAACTGTGAAATTTGTTTCATCGTATGTTGCGTTCTCGTACTTTTTATCACACCACAGGTACAGACTTGTGCTTCTCATTTTTCTTTCCTTTTTTTTTTTTATTTGATGCACCTCTTTTGAGGGCATCTTGTCGTGTTTATCACTTGATTTTAAGATTAGGCAGCTAAAGCTAACCTGGCTCATCTAAATACTTCTCCAATATTGCCAGACTGGTTGCCATGCTGGTTTTTCGTGAAAGCATCTAGCCCATTTTCTCTGCGCACGCCCCTATACACACCCTCACACACACACACACACACACACACACACACACACACACACACACACACACACGCGCGCGCGCGCGCACACACACACA
>QQSS02208553.1:0-11581 GCA_003687565.2 Craspedacusta sowerbii
TGTATGTATGTGTGTATGTATGTATGTATGTATGTATGTATGTATGTATGTATGTATGTATGTATGTATGTATGTATACCTGTATCTATGTGTCTATTATGTATATGTTTTTAGGGATAATTCCGTGCCAAATATTCCTCTATGTATAATATATATGGGATATGACGCGAATTCTGAGGATGTAGCTTTTTCAATGTTATGGCTGACTAGACCACTTAAATTGTTCTAGAAGTCCCGCTTGATGGCAGTTGCACGTGTGCCAATTCTGCAAATTTTTGTTGGCTTGACATATTCTTTGGGTCTACCTTTCAACATTGAATATTGGATAGCGTTAGAAAGTGATTTCGCGTAGGAACTCCTCGAGATGGGCTGACATTTAGAGCGATTTTGTTCCGCAAATTAGATGCTTCATTATTAATTGCCGTGAGCCGCTGTTGGGTCCAGACGTTTACACGCTTCAGTCTTGAGAGGCGCCTTCAACTGGTAGGCAACAGGTTGTGGTGCTGTTAGTTGTTCCGACGGTGGGATTGCTGGACCTAAACTGTAGTCATTGGATAATCGGATTAACCTCTCTCTCTCGCGATCACGAATGTTTGAAATCTGACGATTTGATTTACCGGAACCAGGAGTTTCTGGGCGAGGTTTACCTTTTTTTTTTTGTGAGGTTTATATATATACCTACCTTTTGACACACCCGTTCACGATTTTCCGCATTATAACCCAGGTGCTAGTTAAACCAGTTGGAGTGAAGGTTTATTGAAAAAATGGATCATAAATAGAGAATCTACCTTTTGACACACGCGTTCAAGTTTTTCCGCATTATAACCCAGGTGCTAGTTAAACCAGTTGGAGTGAAGGTTTATTGCGGAGGAGTGAGAAAATAGAAGCTGGAGTTAGAGATGCAAGATGGCAGCAAATTTACGGTAGTGGTTTCCTGTTGCCGATTCTCTTCGGGTCTCCCGTGACATGATAGGTCAAACTATAGCAAAATCTTATCCGAGCCTTCGCGGGAGACCAGGAAACTCAGCAAGGAGGGGAATCGACATTTGTCTTTCCGCTACCAGCCACTGGCACAATTACGTCATTCAACAAAAAACATGAAATTAAAAAAAAAAACGCGTACATCGACAAAAGATGACGTTAAATTAAAGAGAACGTACCCAACCAACCTATTTGCCAACCAACAACCAACCAACCAACCTACCAACCAACCAACCTGTGTCATCCTAGCCTAACCACCTGGTTCAAGGAAGTCGAGAAGACAGTTCGAGAAATTCTGTTCTGCAGAAACGCTGCCTTTATTGCTTCCCCTTAAAAAAAAAACGATAAATTAACGAGCTCAAAAATGGCCTTAAACAGAAAACCTGGCATCCACGCCCTCGACTTGGCTCCTGGAGAAGACTTCGACAGGAGGTATATCATCAAGCGTTTGGCCGCCACACAGTTCATCACGGGGATGCGAACTTTTTTAGCCGAAGCCTTAAATGACCAATTTCAAGCGAAACGCAATAAAAGAAACCAAAGCCAAGAGACTTTGCTACCGAATTGTTTTCAGGAAGCATCCGTCACTGTCCAAGAAACGTCCGGTAAAAGCCTACCTCTGTAGCATTGAACATAGCATTGAAGAAAGTTACGTGGCATTGAACATAGCATTGAAGAAAGTTACATGGTTTGCCAATGGCTGCTTACTTTTCTACTGAGTCTTAGACCAGGTACATGGCTTCTAGAGTACGGCTATGGTTTAACTGATTTTTGCACGATCTTTTTACATTGAGCTCTCAAACAACCTGCTAGAAAACCATTGAGCCAACCTGCTAGAAACCATTGAAATGCGTACAGGAAATAAAACCGCGCTTAAATAAGTACGCATCGCAAAGCCTATACGCTAAATAGCGATCAGTTAGCCACTAAGCTTAAATAGCTACAACTAAGACTATAAATTTAAGTACCTGCCCGTAAGCCACTGAGCTTCAGTACCTAACTGCAAGCAAGTTATCGACAAAACAATAGAGAAATTGCAATTATCACAGACCCCAACCAAGAGTTCTAAAAGCGCTTCGAAGAGTTTTTTTTCTTCTGTCAACAAAAATATACTATGTCTGCTATGATGACGGCCACGTACCACATGCAACCGAGCAGCAGTTTTTCTCGATATTCAGGAAAATATAGAAACATCAGCACTCTCGGCTAAAATGCAGATCCAACCTAATTTAAAGGCGTGATACATTAAGTAAAGAAAAAACACGAGTGATATACGACTAGAAATTTAAAATACTATAGCAATTATCAACTATGCCTTACGCTCGTTCGTGTTCGGCACGCTTGGGATAAGAGACTTGTTCAAAACGAGACTCCATATAAGCGGGGCAGAGAAAACATCATCCTTCTATGGAAAGCTCACAGATCCATAAACAGGAATTAAAAACCAACACACACGCACGTCATGAAAGTATACACCAGACGAACAAACTAGAACACACCAGCCAAAGAAAACGAAATAAGTTGGAAATAAAAGCAGACCGACTGTTAGGGACGATGGGTAGTTGAATACAGTAAGAATAAGCAATTAAGGACTACGTTCCAAAAGTGAGACCAGACGGAAGACAGACGCACGCAGGACTCATTAAACAAAGACTTAAAGAAAGACGAACTATCGAGCAGATTTAACAAAATCAAGCAGATTGGAAAGATGATTTTGCCAGGCCATGACAAAGGAAGCAAGTTAGAAGGCCAAAGAAACTGCCAAAGACCGAAAGAAAACAACGTGAGCATTTCCAACGATCCTGAAGGCAAAAAATTCAATTTTATAGCCAAGTAAACAATCCAATAGGTAGGAAATTAAAACGTCTTAATCAAGTGCGTGAAGAAAGTCACCATAGATACAACATTACCTATGAACCATCCACCATGTTTACCAAAACAGGTCGCCATTCATACAACATTAGCTATGAAACGTCCACCATGTCTACAAAAACAGGTCGAAGTTAAAGGAATGGTAACATTCAAGACCCACTCCTAGATCTTCCACCGTGCAGCGATTGGGAATAGATACATCGGTACTCCTTCAAAGTCGTGCATTAACAATTAAGTCGATTCAGAATTGCGAACCGGGCTTACATGGAAGAGCGCTACTTTGTCCGTATTCCAATACAGGTAGCAAGACTTGTAAACCACAGACCAAACGTAAGGTACGAAAAACTCCTCAGCAGCTTCTTCCTCCATGTATTTGAACTTTAAGTCCGGCAACTTCTAAACAGCCAACGAAGACAACATTAGACTCTCTGAAACCTTTCCAAAACCAGTAAGAAGATAACGATCTAGCGCTTAAACCAAGCGCGCTTTATTCTAGAAGCTACCTGTCAGTCTCGCGCGAAAGCATCACAAATGTACTTAGTGCCCAAGTAAAAACAATGCCGAAGACTTGGTGCCCAACATATCGCGCAAAGCTCAAAGAAATATGAAATACTAATCCAGATGGGGCTAAGATATTGCAAAATTCCTTCGAGAAATCTCACACACGATCTATAAAAGACAAAACTTCGCAGTTACGGCAATCCGGAGGTGGGGTGGGGGGATGGGGGCTTACCACCAACTGGTCCTTGGGCCACTTGTTGACAGCCTCCGAAATGACGAGCATGACTTCGTCAGCACTGCTTGACGCGTTCGCACTCTCCTCAACACGCGCACCGAAGTAGGACAAAACCTAAACGACAGCGATTCCTTTGATGTACACGTCCGGCTGACGAGCTGCACCGCATTCCACGCACGCGCAAAGAACTTCGCACAGTCCTTATTTTTGCCACGGGCAGCCGATTTCTGACAATCCGATAAAGGATTATTCACTCTCCAAAAATAAAACAATGAATAAAAAGATGAAAGAATGATTCTCCGGCAACAATTATCTTTGCTCGAAAAACTATTTACGCAAGGATTCTTTCCGCGTACAGCGCAGCTGGCAATGCTCGACCAGTTAAGACTCCAACCAAAGGTCTCAGACGGGTCCCTTGGCCGGGACGAAACGTACGTAAGGCTAGCCGTTCGATTATTTACGAAGGATTCTTCTCGCGCACAGCGCAGCTGGCAACGCTTGAACGCCCCGTCTCGCGATTAACATCGTTGACCTCTGGACAAGAATTACTTATCTCTGGAATCACTACCGTGTCCTGCCTTTGCTGAGACCTACAACTCCAATCCTTCCGCTGCAATACATTTACGAAAAGAACTGACTCGTGCAGGATCAATATATTATTATTGAGTTAACTTCCGTGCATTCGGTAAGGTTTTTTTTTCCGAAGCTGCTTTTGAAATCCACCGTCACCTACAGCACGATTTTATACTGAACAACGAGCATTTTTGGCTTGTCTTGAACCGTCGTAACAATGCTCGGAAAAAACGAAACTTTGAGCTCGCATTGTCAGCGAATAAAATCAGATTCATCAAGGCAGACCTGTCGCCAGATAATCAATCCGAACCTCAATGCAGGTACACCACGTGTTAGGCAATGGAGGCAACGTGGGCCGGTAACGCTTCCACACTTGATACGTACTAGCGCCACTGGACGAACTGTTGCTAAATGGAGAGACCTGTTGTAAATAGAACGAGGTGCCTTTTCGCAGACCGAAGACCAATATTTTTTACAGGCAGGGAGACCGCGGTTTCGATACTAACGAGTGGGTCCTTAGTTTTGCAAGAATGCGACTCTCTGAGTTCTAGCGAATGTCTTTTATTACTTCGAGGGATGTGGAGCGATCCGGGCGGATGCTCTTTCCATAACTCGCACGGTTATAAATCGAAACGATGTCCTGATCCGAGAATAACGTTTACGATAAGTTACTTGACATTGCAGATATCGGGCAAAAAAAAAAAAAAACGCAAAAGCCGTGGCCATACCAATCGCGCTGGAAGGTGACTGGCAAAGAGAGTGCAGCTAAACGAAACGTCTGGCCACCGCCGAATACAGTGCCTGGCTTTGCTGTCAAGAATTCTTTTAACCAAGAACTCAGCTGTGTGAGAAACTGCCGAGTCCCATCTGACTTTCGATAGTATTGAGCGCCAATACATAAGTAAGTTAAGAGACAGATGTCGAAGAAGGTCATTAACGGGCTCCATCAGCGTAGCAAGAAAATATAACGGCTTTCGTTTACGAATTCTCAATGGCATACAAAGGATAAAGTGTTCAGCAAGGTAGCTAAAAGCCGCTCCGATGGGTTCACGCGTCGATTATCAATAAAAAGATTTTGCTTGAACTGATTAAAGGAGCCACCCTGTATTGTGGTTTCCAAAGGCATAACATTTATCCAGTCGAATAACCTTCCTACTCCACGCACACCATCGCTAGAGGGCATTCAAGAGACCTCACAGGGCATTCTCCGACTCACCAGAACTCAATGCTGCTTTGACATCAGCGAAGCGAAACCAGCGGCGGTGCGATAGCAAAATCTAAAACCTAAATCCAAACTAATCGACGGGGAGGCAGGAGACTTGACGTATTCTATGAAAGCATGGATGGTCATGTTGAATATAACAGGGGCCTGAAACAACCTCCCCGAAGGACTCCGTTGCGAACCGGGTAAAACCCCGTCACGAACGAGTTCGTTGCAACAGTTGCGAAGTCTGAATATGCATCTCAAATAATCGGGCCAAGCCATTTACACATGTGATAGTATTCAACAAGGCATGTGAAGGATATCAACCAAGCTTGCCTTGCAGTTTGCCAAATACCATTCGAGGTTCAGCTGAGTGACTAGAACACTTCTTTATTTCAATCATGCAATTGCGAATGACTGATGATGCACGACAAAGACGCGATGGGTTCAAAGATTCCACTCACTCCCGTGGTAAGGCCTTTTCGGTTGCAGCTCTCTGCGCAGTAGTTCCCAATTAGGAACAAATAAATGCGAATTCGCAGAATGGGCACGAATATCTTCAGAGTTACTGGCTTGAGGGTAAGTGGACAAAAATTTTTATGGTTCGAATCATCAAGTCGCTGATGTACATGTATTGCTTTACGACACGGCGTGGGTATACGTTTTGATAAGCAGACGCCAGCCATGGTGCTACGTAGATACGGGTAAAGTTTGAAGGCAATAATCAAGATTAGATCAAGCGGGAAAGGCGAGCCGGGTGAAGTAATCTTCTTGACAGTCTCGTGTATTACTTTATGAGTTTGAGGTCTTAAACATAAGCTCGTTAAGAGTTTCCGAAGTGGAGAAATCCAAGGATTGGACTAGAAAGCGAGCTGAGGTCGCAATATTCCTTATAAAAGTCTTTCAAAAAGAATAGATCGCACGCCTGCTTAGAAAATGTCGTAATTACTCGCCTGTTGTTTTCCAACATTTTGTTTTGGCAATAGTTCTAGAAATTATCAGTAGTCGCTTTATTGTGATCGAAATTTGCAGTCTTCCTTGGAGTTTTCCCACTAACCTTCCAATGCAGGACTTTCGCTAGATGTCTAGCTTTTATAGTTTTCGTGCATTCGGCTTTTGCCTTCAAATTCTCTGATTTCCACAACGTTCTGTTTCAAATTCTCTGATTTCAAAATCGTTCCGTTTCAAATTCTCTAATTTCAACAACGTTGCATGGGCCGTACTCCACTAACAGTTCGTATGGGCAAGGCGACTTGACTTCTGCTGTCCAAAGCGATTGCCAAGTGTTCGTACAACAAAAAGCGGCTTCATTAAAACTCCACGGTACATCATGCGTTGAATTTATCAACGATGTCTTCGATGTTTTCGAACTTAGTGGAAAAGCGCTGAATGAGTGGTTGGCCATATCCCACTCATCAAATTTCGTTGGCAAAATAACCTCCTTCTTAAGCAAGCGGACCGATACGCTAACTTTAGGATCTACGGGACCATCCCTGGAGATTCAGTTTGAATATCGTTGATAGGTAGGTATTTTTTTGAGCGCCTCGAATTGTTTTACAAGAACGCCAATGAGCTCCAAAGCTCCTTAGAACTTTGCAAATCCATCGACAGATGCAAATACTCGAGTTCAACTTTGATTATGAGAAGCGAAAATTTTTGTGGAAGGGCCAGAGGCCACATTAATCAGTATCATAATTAAACACTGAGTCTGCAAACATTCATCTTTCCAAGCGATTACAAAAGCCACTAGCAGCTAGCCCAATAAATTTTCACTCTTTGAACACTTTTCTAATGTACCAATTCTTGAAACTATTTCCGAGTCCAGCACCATGCATCCGCACACCTCAGAAACTAGTAAAAAAAAAAATCATAATAGTACTAGGCATATCAATAATGACAATAAAAATAATAATAACAACAGAAATAACAATAAAAACACGATAGACACAATCGATACATTCCCCAGAACGAATATCGAGTTGATATCTATTAAATGGCACACCTAGCTAGCGAGTGCGAAATTCTGCCCGCAGCGAGCAGAAAATCAACCCGTTAGGACAGGCCCCAGCACAGGAGACCTTACCCTGCGGATTACTTACTCAAGTATCGAATACCTGACATCGCCTGCCGGTCGAATTGACACAGCGGTGCCACCAAAATTAGAAGCTTCGTTGACTGGCACGAAGGAATCGGTGCCAATGAATAATTTCCAGATAACAGTTCAAATCACGGCAAAAAAAACATCCTGAAAATAAATCAACCTACCGAGTCAATGTTGCGCACAACATCTTGAAACTTGGGATTCGTCTTGAAATCCTGAAAAAGCTCTTTGCTTCTTAGAAGTGCGAAAACGAGATTTGTGTTTTCCTGTAGTGCACTGCACAGGCAAGAATTTAAAACCTCCAGCATCATGCGAATAATCTCTTCGAGGACCGCCAAATCGGTCAGCTGCGAACAAAACAAAAAAAAAAAAGCATTTCACGAAACGAAAATGGATTGCAGAAATACCTTGGTCGATACAGCATTTACTGATCAGCACACAGAAACAGCCAACACCAGGGCCATTAAAGACACGACAAAGTCTTTGTGAAATAGTGAAGTCAAAGGCGAGTAGGAGCTAATATGCATTACACAAATAGGTAGCCCGTCATTGCATTAAAACAAATCTAGACCACAGACAGCCGACAGCAAGACCATCATAGAAAAGTCCACAAGCAATACATCTTTGTGACAAGGTGAAATCAAACGCAGGTTTGAGCTAATGCGCATTACACAAATAGGTAGCCCGTCATGGCACAAACACAAATCTCAACCACAGGCAGTGACGGCACAGCGTTTACCTCGTCCTCAGCATTTACTTGCCCCAGCCGCACGCGCTCACAAAACCGGCCATGCTTCCTCATCAGTTGATGGAACAAACTGCGACGAAAACAATAAAAAAAAAGTGAAAAAAAAATTCCTAAAGACATACCATAGCCAGACAGCGAGTCAAAAAAAGAGACATATAGACAGATGGATATTTAGACAGACAGACAGACAGACAGACAGACAGACAGAGAAATAGATTGATAAGCACAGAGCCAGACAGACAGACATAATCAAATAAAGACATAATCAAAAGTCACACAGAAAACCAGGCAGATATACAGACATGCAGAAGGGCAGAATGAGAGGGACAAGGCAACAAAGGACAGACATATAACGAGTAAAAGTGAGCGAGAGAGATCGAGAGAGAGAGATCGCGAGAGAGATCGAGAAAGAGAGCGAGAGATCGCGCGCGCGAGAGAGAGAGATCGAGAGATAGAGAGATATCGCGAGAGAGAGAGAGAGAGAGAGAGAGAGAGAGAGATTGCGCGCTCGAAAGAGAGATCGAGAGAGAGAGAGAGAGAGAGAGAGAGAGAGAGCGAGAGAGAGAAAGAAAATACGAGACATTAACGATAGTATTAGACACAAACAGATATAAAGGACATGGAAAAAAAAAAACACAGGCAAAAAGTTCATCGAATCAACAAACAGACAGGCAAACAGACAGACGATATTAAAACAAGAAAATCTTACCAACGAGCAAGTATAAGAGCATGCATAGGCGATTTCAACATGGAGCTAACCGGGTACTAGTGCTTTTTTTGCAAAGCCTGTTGGAGCAGAGCCCACTTTTCTATACCATAGTTGTAATAGTACTTGGTAAACGTTGATAAGTGTTACTATTGATTTGACTACAATCCCATCAGACAGACCTCACGTACTTCGTGCACTGGGATACCAACACATGAAGAAAGGAGTGCAAGTAGATAGCTTTCGTATGAGGTTTTAGTAGTACCAAGAGTCAACTTTGATGTCTCTAGTTCACTGCTACTATATAATATAAACGCAACGAGCAGCAAGAATTTTTATTTTTGATCAATCGCGGGGATTCAGGTATCTGCACCAATTCCTCTCGCCACTACTTCCAGGACTTCTTTCTCTCTAATGGTTTGGCACGATCGAGCGGACGTTTTAGGGGGAATATTCTTCTCAAATATACTGAAAAGACAAAAAGGCGGACTTATGGTCTGCAAGCAATGCACCTCGTGTTGATCGGTCAGATATTATCGATGAGTGCCCGTGAGCAACAAACGACTTGAAATGGTCGGAATTACTAGTGGATGCAGAAGACTGACTCTCCATGACATTATAATCGTCCTCACTATCCTCATCGGTCGACTTTTCCCCCGTTCACATCGGACGTCTAGCTCGTGCAGGCGAGAACGACGTTTACTAGCTGAGCGCTAACTAGGTGAGAACACTAGGTGTTCAGCCGATAAATGGACACAACCGCAGAGATATTTTTCCTACCGTTCTGTTCAGTTTCCACGACGACTGTTTTTAAGACCGTTTCCCAGACAGAAAGTACCAGAGAGTCATTTGCAAGTTCCACTCCTAACACAGGTATCTGTATCAATTTAAAGCAGCCCACTCTATATCAGGAACATCCGAAAAGCATCAGAACTTACGAGATGAATTTCTGAGTCGCCATAGGATGCAAATGTCGAAAACTGCCAGACATGTTGGCTAAAGATGCCAAACAGTTGGTGTGCAGATATTTGTCCTGAAAAACGAGAAGCCTCCGATTAATTCTTCCGAATAACAATACGGTAACGTCCCAATGTTTTGAATGTCATCAGCAGTTTCAGCAGTACTAAAACCAGGCATGACGCACGTCGATTAAACGATGCATGACGCACGGGAAGCCGGCCTAATCGCCAACTGACTTACCCTCATTTTAGCCATGTTGAACTGAATCGTCCGTAAGACAATTAGCACCAACAGGCTTCCAAGAGATATGCCTGTCAGATTCTTGTCCTTATACCAGTCAACACTGGAGACAGCCTGTGCACGGGAAGACGAGCACAATCAAAATTTTCATCCCAAAACTCCAACACGCCGAACAAAAACTACACAGCTCCAGATCTTGGAACACGTCCACCTCAGCGCGCCAATGAAAACATAAAAAAAAATTCAAATAATAAACAGAAGTACTCAAGACTGCTGCATTAAGCCCACTGTCACATCAGCACAGGCTAGTGTTCAGTCGCAAGACATCCAACCAAGACCCAAACTTCATTAAAACCTAAACAGCAGCAAAGAAATACGCAGATAACGCATGCGAGGCAAAAGCAAAGCTTTCAGTTTTTGAAAATCTAACGGTACCGATTGATGGATGCTTTTATTGAACAAATCTTCTTGCGTCAGTATCAGAATAACTATCAGGGCCATGTAGATGTGGTGCGTATCGCGTTCAGAGGCATTATATAACACTTGAAGAACCGGCAACACCTGCAAATACAGGATGAGCGCTGAGCTAGCAGCGCAGCAAGCATTTCCACCATGCTCAAGATAACGCAGGTGTGCTATACTATAATATACCATACTATAATAATATACAATAATAATATACCATACACAATAATATACAAATAAACACAAAAATACAAACAAGAAAATGCGCCCTCGAAGTCAAAAGTCACCCAACGAACGAAAAAATATCTAATACAACTCACAATCACTTCTATATCAGAACGAAGAAGGACGTAGCTTAAGAAGCTTTGATTCTTCAGCAGCAACAGGTATAACATCAACACAGTTTCGTCTTTATGAAGGTCCCTTCACGACATAGAAAACGAAATACGGTAACTTCTTCGCAAATAATATAGCAAACTAAACATGTTGAGGAGGCAAACGCTCAGTATATCAGTATATCAGTATATCAAACAAAGCGACCGAAACAGACTAAGGTCTAAAATACAGACACGAAAATATAAAACGATCTCACCTGCCAATCGCACTAAACAGTCTCTTAAAATTCAAAGGAAAAGAGACATCCGAATTTGAGCGTTCCGGAGATTCTCCTAAAACCGCAATGATACCCAACATAGCAAATAAAACTCAAAATGCATCAGGTAAAGACTGCAAAACAGAACCAGAAACCCTGCTTATCTATTTATAGTTGCTTATGATAAAAAAGAAACTCATTGGAAAGATTACGTAAACGTATGGACATACGAATTTCTGCATCGTTTCAATGTGAGCATGTACGTATGTACGTATGCATGTATGTATGTATGAATGCATGCGTGTATGTATGTATGTATGTATGCTTGTATGCATGTATGCATGTATGTATGTATGTATGTATGTATGTATGTATGTATGTATGTATGTATGTATGTATGTAT
>QQSS02208564.1:0-11581 GCA_003687565.2 Craspedacusta sowerbii
TATATATATATATATATATATATATATATATATGTATATACATATATACATATATGAATATATATGTATGCAGATGTACATGCGTACGTCCATAAATGTCTATTCATATACACAAATATCATATCAGATCTTATCTTGTATATGTATATATATATATATATATATGCTTGCATGTCATGTATACATATAAAAGGCCTAAATTCAATCATTGCTCACCACTTCCAATAAACGAGGTAGTTATTATAGAGACTAACTAACGCTAACTAACATAAAACCGACTAGAGACTCGTGCGTTGGTAAATTCTTATTTCCTACAAAGGTAGACTTCGGTTTCATGCCTATTCATTCAGGATACCTGTAAAGTTTACCCCGATAAATTTATTCGCTCTTTTGTTTGTTAAGGATATTGGTCATTGAATCGGAAAGCGGGGATGATGTTACTGAGCTGCGAATTGAAAAAGACGCCATGGATATCAAGATTTCACCGGGTATACACTTTTGACTTCCATTTTCGTGTGGATTCGCTTTGTTGACAACCCAACCATGAAGAGTGAATTAGTCATGGTGTATCGGCTAAGCGAGATGGTAGTCTAGTCTTAATAACATTACCCTCCAACTTTGTCATCAATTAAATCGTCAGCAAAGCGCATGCGTTACGTGGCAATTTCGTACATATGCTTCTTCACGCACGTAATAGTCAGCAGCTGATTGTGAAATGGGTGGCAAGTTTTTCTTGCCCAAGTGGCTTCGGTGCTTAAGACGCAAGAAACATATTCTCGTCTCAAATTCGCTTTTAGATGGCAAGGCGATGGCCGTTGGCTGTCGCGACAGCAACATCTACTTGTTCCAATGGCCCAGCTCGAACTTGGAGTTCAAGAAACCTCGCGTGATGCAGGTCGGTCTGTCACTCTCGTAGTTTACAGCTAATCCCGAAAAAGCAGTAACTCTTTTGCAGAGATTTTCTGTGCCGCATTCTGCAGCCTATTTCACACACCGCATTCATTTTAAGGCCTTGCTTTACTTAAGGTAGGCAGAAAACCGGCAACGGTTTGGCAGATTTTTTTTATAAAATCTCCAAAATATTCTCCGGTCTTTGAGCCGTATTGACTTATACTAGTGCAACTATATGCTTCCGTATTGACATGCCTGCTTGCCTTGATACTGCCTTAGGTGGATTACAGAGTCGCTTTTTGTTCTAATATGTTCACTGTCCACAGGGACACTCGAGTTTCGTGTCACATCTCGACTGGTCGGTGGACTCTCAATTCTTACAGAGCAATTCCGGCGACTACGAGCTTCTCTATTGTAAGTTTGGGGTTTCGCTCAGGCAGGTAGCAGTCGCATTGTTCTTTTTTATATGACTGATGCCTGTGGGTGAAGACGTTGCGTGCAGCCAGCTAGGGTTGATGAAGGGTGCATGCGAGGGAGTGTGTTTGGGGAAAGGGGCATTTGAAAACCATGAACAGCAGCGGCTTGATCTACGTCTGTAGGGTAGACATGGTGTGCAGCCAGCTAGGGTTGATGAAGGGTCCATGCGAGGGAGTGTGTTTGGGGAAAGGGGCATTTGAAAACCATGAGCAGCAGCGGCTTGATCTACGTCTGTAGGGTAGACATGGTGTGCAGCCAGCTAGGGTTGATGAAGGGTGCATGCGAGGGAGTGTGTTTGGGGAAAGGGGCATTTGAAAACCATGAGGAGCAGCGGCTTGATCTACGTCTGTAGGATAGACATGGTGTGCAGCCAGGTAGGAACATGAGGCAGCTTGTATTTGTGCTTGTGTGTTTGTGAGTGTGAGTGTGTGTGTACGTGTGCTTGAAAGGGATCATGTGACGCCCATGAGGAACAGCAGCTCTGTCTGCGTCAAAATTTAACGAAGCAACTAATTTCTAATAAATAATCTTCTTCTATTTATGCAGACCTTTGCACGCGTTAGAATATTTTTCAAATAAATCTACAAATGAAGATGATCATTAATTTCTTCACGGTGACAAGTGGTTTCTTGCTTTTCATTAGCGAAGTAAATGAAAGACGAGTTCAGTTTTTCTTAGAGAAACTGTAATTCCCAGGCAAAACACCGGAAGTGCAAGCTTCAAGCATTTATTGCTAGCTATATGTTATTACTTTGCTAATTTTTTTAAAGGTCATTTTTTTTTTCGAACTTTTGTTCCGGCCGCTGATTATTTGTTGAAATTTCCAATTTGTTCGCGTTGTTAATGTGCCAATTTTAACTATTGCTGGTTTCATTCGGTCGCTTTCCCTTTTTTTTTTTTCATTCTATTAGTGTTGTATCAACAACTGTTTTCTCAGCTCGATACTATCGTCTTCGCTTGTTAGGGCAAACCGAAGCCGCGCTCCAAGTCGTCACTCCCGCAGCTCTAAGGGATGTCAAGTGGGCCACGTGGACTTGTCCTTTCGGATTTCCCGTCATGGGTAAGGTCACCTTTCTATATCAGATTCGGAGATTTTTCGCGAACATTACAGCATTTTCCTCTGCAAGCTTTAGGCTTGTCATGTTTGACGCAAAGAAATCCATTAACCAAATAGTTTGCCATGTAAACAATTTTTCATTTCTCTCCTGTGTTTGCTTGCCTTAATTTTCAGCTAGGATCTGTAATTCGTGTAAAGATGCGGTGAAGAACTTTGCAGATCTGTTCTGGTGTACGGGTTTTAGTACATCACCATATAGATCTACCATAATCTAGATGTACTACATACGGATGTACCATACATCTGGTACATGCACTGTTTCAGTATGGTCTTCCGGGCTTCCAGGTTGACCGGTGGCCTCTATTCGAGTTGCGGTATCAGGGATAGTGTTCTTATTTCTGAAACCTTTCAGGGATATGGCCGGAGGGAGCGGACGGTACGGACATCAACGCCTGTGACCGGTCCCCGGACGGACACTACGTAGCCACAGGTACACAAGTGCTTTACGTTGCCACAGGCACACAAGGGCTCAGGTACCAATAGATCGACCCTGCCGCTTCCTACTTGGAGTCGAAACCAAAAGCCCGTCTTAATTAGAAATCCTGTTATGTTGGAAACTCGCTTATTTACTTATATGCTTTATTTACTAATATATACTATACTTATATATATATATATATTTATATATATACTGATGTATACTTATATATATATATATATACTTATATTTACTTGTATATATATACTTATATATATACTATATATACTTATATATATGCTATACTTATATATATATATATATATATATATATATATATATATATATACTATACTTTATTTAGTTATATACTTATTTACTTATATATACTATACTTATATTTACTATGTATATACTTACATATATATATATACTTATATATATACTTATTTATGTACTTATATATATATACTTATATATACTTATATATACTTATATATATGCTATACTTATGTAAATTTATATATATATACTATACTTTATTTACTTATGTACTTACTTTGGAAACTCGCTTTGGGCTGTGCCTTTGCATGTGTGAATCAGCCTTTGCCTCGTTTTCAGGTGACGATTTTGGAGCAGTGAAACTTTTTACTTATCCTTGCACAAAGCTTAGGGTGGGTACTGAACCAACATGTGTTTTTTTCCTCGCATGCCACTATGATAATATTACGTATATATGTTGAGTCATGAAAAATCTTTCGTTTCAAATACGAGTGAATGTGACGTAGCTTAAATTTTTGTTGACGTAGCTTGAATTTCATTCCTCTTACTTGTGTTGTGTAGTCGGACGGGTACACAGCCGCGGGCCACAGCTCTCACGTGACCTGTGTCCGGTTCCTTCCTGGTGGAAGGAGTCTCGTTTCAGTCGGAGGAAAGGATTGCTCCGTCATGCAGTGGAAGATCATTCCATCGGAGTGAAGCTAAAAAGCCCCTCAGATGTCCATTGGAATTTTTAGTGCATTGTCAGCACGGCCCTTCAAGTGCCTGCTTGTTGTTGTTGTTGTTGTTGTTGTTGTTGTTGTTGTTGTTGTTGTTGTTGTTGTTGTTCGTTTTCGATAATTTATTTCGTCGGTTTTTCCCCCAAGCATAGATCCAAAATCATAGCAACTGTTGTTGACACGTTTCAACTACCGTTTCGTACCAGGCTTCGCCCTCATTTTCGTGCGAGGTTTCGTTTCTCTCGAACAGATTGCGTCCGTTTCATGCCAGTTTCGAGAGTGACTAGATCTTTCTCATGCCAGGTTCCTTCAGTCTACGTATGTTAGCAAGCCTCGTCATTGCTACGTGTTCCTGACTGTTTCTTCGGGTTTACCTGCCTAGTAAGTCGTAACAAGTTTCGCCCATCCAACAACCGTCATGTGTTGCATCCCAAAAGCTCTTCGAAAACTGTTTCAGTTACGCCAAGGGCCATTAGCTCATGTTCGTTTCGTTCCTGTGCTTTCGCCCAGGGTTCTTATGAACCCTGAGTCATCACTCAGATCTCGATAATGTGACTGGATTGCATTGTTTTCTATCATAAATCGCGCTGTTTATACTGGTGCAGTTTCCTCATTTAATCTTAGAGAAAATGTTTTGTAAAATCCTGTGCTTTGTCTTGTGTTGAGGTGCCTGTCTTACACAGTTCTGTTTTATATTTTGTAAGCAACAACATCGACTGCAACAAGGACATCAACAACTACAACAACAACAACAACAATAACAACAGCAACAACATCAACGCGTATGTAACTTACTAGCTTTTGATGTTAGCGATTGCGGTTTGAGCACTTCTGTATCTTAAATCGTGCCAACGATTTTTCCTTCCGCAAAAGATCCTTTCATCTGCGTTGTTTAGCGTAAAGAAAAAGAGCGGGAACAGTTGATTTGACGAGAATCGACCGTAAACCCAATTATGAGATACGCCCTGATTTCTAGCGCGCCTACTTTCTGATCTTACACAAATGAAAGATTAAAACTAGCAGTGATGATTGCCACTCTCAGGACACGCGAGTGCCAGGTGATGCGATGGGAACACGACTTCGACCAATTTCTAAGTGGGTGACTTTTACTTAAGTCATTTAAGAATTTGTCCAAGGCAAACCTTTACGCTTTTAGTTGCCGCTAGGTAATCACTACAAACTAAGTCGGCGAAAGTTTTTTGAATATCATATTAGAACAACTTTAAGACGATAATTTCTATGCATAGCGACTCGTTATTCGATGTCCACACGTACATGGATGAGGTACGATTAACAGCCATCCCAGACGTGATGCTGCATAGTGTTACAGGGACTCCGAAGTATAAGTTGTTCTCTCATCTACAACAGAATGTTCCTTTGAAATCATGCATCTCCATCATTTGATTGCCATGGTGATCGGCTTGAGTTAGATGGCACGCCCTTATGGAGAAGCGCAGTCACCGAACGTGATTTGTCGAAAAATTTTATCTGGAGCCTTTTGGCATGAATACTTCACTGACATTTAAAAAGCATCAATATTTTAAAAGTTTCGCAAACGCGATTCTTAGAAATAAGCAAGTTTAAGTTGACTGACTCAAAACAAGGAGGTTTGACATGGAGTGACAAAAGCAAAGAGGTAGCTTCAATGACAGCAAGCAGCATCCATTCTCGCGGTCAACCACGAATAGAGAACGCGGAGTGCATGCGAAAGGATAGATCTTTGCATTATAGCGTTTGACACATCTCTGCAGCATGTTGTCCGTTGAACCTGGGATCTGCATCTCCACGTATCTTCTCCGCGTTCAGAAGGCAACAGGATGGGGGAGCTGCTGAATTGATGGTGATGATAACCAGCCTCTAAGACAAAGGACTATGTCATCAACAAAATTGGTCACAATCTACTACTAGGGACGTGTCCTTCCGACCATAATATCACATCTTTCCAAGAAAAAAATTTCTTGAAAGTCGCTTGACCAGAGAAACAGATTACCACGGGAAAAATCGGGAATATAAAAAGCAAAACATTTCTACACTAAATTTGTCGCTCGCTCAAAACTATGATCGCCGCAATCACTGGGCCTGGGCTACACCATCTAAGGCAAGACCTTGACCGTTAGCAAAAAGTGCGAAAATATGAAGTTGAACGCCCAATTACAAGTTCCATATAGTTCTATCCAAATCGGAAATGACGACATTTTGTTCAAACAAGTTCTTAGCTATTAGAAATGCAGAGCTACGCGACCATTTGAATGGATTCGTCGCTAAGCTTTTGGAAGCCATCTTGCACGAGACATTAAAAATAAATAAAAAAAACACATGAAGTTCTGAGCTCAGAAAAGGCACAATGTTTACTTCGCAAGAAGAAGGCTTACTTTGCAAAAAGGCTTTCCAGGAATACACAGTGGCCCAATCACCAATCACGTCATCACGAAATATGAGGAAAACCTGGACTATTTTCTTGTTAACTTGTAATAAAGGAAACTTCTTTTCGTTAATGTTCATGTATATTTCAAACTTATCTACGTACTGCTTTCATCTATGTATTCAACATGTTCAACAGCTACCTTTTTATTAGCACATTTCAAATTCTTCTTCTATGTATGATAATTAAAACAACTTCAGAAGGTCATCAAAGTTCGCCATACGATTAATATCCATACTCATACTGCAAAGCAGGCATCGCTTTGGAACGGTCGCCATCTCTGCAGATACCTGTACGTCTAGCGGTGATGTGATCATAGCATGCCTGCAGAATTTCTACTGGTTCAGCCAGCACTTTTCTAACACCGGAGCAACAGCATGTGCAACACAAGTGTCTAACACCGGGTAACTCACACCTTTGCCGGGATTTAAGACAAATGAACTATTGATGCTTCACAAACATCCCAATAATGCGGCTTTTGGATTGTACTATGCCATAGACTTATTTTACGATAGCATCTGCAGTACGCTCACCCCACGAAGGAAATCACAATTACCTCTACGGCTCAACCTCAAAAAATCTCAATAGCAAAACAGAAGGGCGTTTACGCTGCAAGTGCGGCATTATTGCGACGCACCCACTCCACCTCGGCTAGGTCCGCACGATATGCAGATGCCGCCACCCCCACATGCACTCCAACACCCGAGTGCCACAGGAGACAAGAGCCTTGAACCTCACGCGTGAACTGCAATTCCACGTCGCAAACTCACGCACAGATCTCCAAGCAGAGGAAGCTTCCGAAAGCTCAGATTCGCGACAGGCACTTCTGGATATCTGGTAAAGCGCACGAAAGAACAAAGAAAAAAAAATAGAGCTTAAAACCACGGAATAGCGAGAAAATATTCCACAGCAACCAGAATCAACGCTGCGCGTAACAGTCGTAGAAGAAAGAATCATCAATTATCGCTCAAGATGTGCGCGCCAAAAAACATACGACTCTTTCCAGTGGCTGCGCCATGAGGGCAATCGTCGATTGTAAGCCCAATCCAGGCTTTAGACGTGCGACGCTTGAATACCAGGTAATTGAAGTATTTTCCCAAAAAAGCAAGAAGTTTTTGTCGCGCGGCAGTAAAATAAAAACAACGATGTAGCTACTTGCGCCGAACAATTGCCGGAAAAACTGCTGGAACATTAAACACCTAAATCATAATTGCGTACGGAAGATATAAACGCAGACTAACTTAGACACCTAAAACACAAACTTTAGCGATTTTAAAGACCGCGCCAGCGTCAAAAAACCAATCGATTAACAGAAACACAGCACGATACTCAGATCAAGGAAGATAACAATTCGCTTAGGCAATCTCCCTGTTGAATATGTCTCAGGAATACATTAAAGCGTATAGAAAACAAAACAACAAAAAAAAAAATGAAGATACTTCTACGACGGAAAGACAAGATCCAATCAACTGTGCAGGAGAAAAATTATAAAAAAGTCGCTTTTTTTTACACACGAAAAACTACCTACAATTGATCTCAAGGCTATAGATAAACCGTTTCTCAGTGACAAGTGGCAGAGCAAAGCTAGCCGATACATGCAAAGATAACCCGTTCCGTACACATCGGCCAAGCGCCATCTACATGTCCGGCCGGGCGAATAAAAGGGCCGCGCATGAGCATCAACAGCGGAAAGCCATCGTTTCTATAAATTCTAAGATCAGATCTCACGTTTGGAGCATGCTACGAAAGGAGCTGAAACGCTTCACACGTTTGGGACACCGCGGCATTTCGCCAAGTGCAACTTTCCCTCGATCAGAAAAAACAAAAGCGCCAGAGAAAAAACTAACTACCTTTCCGAACGGTAGCATCAATACGATCGGTGAGCGTCCCCGCAAAATTAATATGCATGCAATGCGTACAATACTCATACATACATATTGCTTCTACACTGGCACGACGAATCAGCACATTCATACAAGAGCCGTGGTCGAATTCCACGGCAGCCGATAGCTCACTTGCAACAGCCTGATTTCTCCTGCTGTTCGTTCTCAGCTAGCTCAACGCCACGCCCGCGAGCCGGTTGGCCAGGCGTACCGGTCTGTGGATCGGTATTCTTCGGCAGCTTTTTCGCTGCAAGCAGAAATTACATGCAAAACGCATCTGACCCACAATGAAATCTGGGCATCAGGCATATGCATCAATTAATTGAAAGAATTAGAAGAAAAATATCAGAATTCTTGAAAATTTCTGATGCAAAGCCACCAGTTCAACATCATCAACTACAACAACAAAAACATCATCAACAACAAAACCTGGACGATACTACACAACAACAGGTATGTCAAGAACGGCCTTAAGGATTTTCCTTCAAGCAACGTCCTTGTGAAAGTACTTTAATAAGTGCTACCTTCTGTTTATGTTTCTATTGCTCAGCCATTATTTATTTATACGTGTACTTAATTCGCGTGTAATTTGTTTGGGTTAATTAGTTAGTTTCTACATTGAGTATATAAACGATCGGAGTTGTAAAATAGTCAGTCAGATTAAAATCAAGAACAAGATCATAAGATCATATTCTTTATCTTCCAAAATGTGCACAAGACGGTGGCACAGTCGCAGCACTCGTTCCAGTCGAGCATATGAATTATTCTACAAGCTCCAACAAGGACGTTAATGGCGTGTCACTAAGAAATTGACCAGCAGGCCCGACGCAACTTAGCGGAAAGAGAGCGAAGTGATACTTAAAGACGGGACAGATCCCACACGAGAATCTAACAGGGGACGAAGGCGTGCACAACAAAGAGGTGGCTTCATCTCAGGAGTGAGTGCGCGGCGCAAATTGCATTCTTTTTTGGATGGAAATCATGGAAGAACTCATTCATACGGCGATGTCCTGCTGTATGGTGCTGGAGACTGCAGTTCATCAGCATCTGAAGCATTTGAGGCTGCACAAGATCGATCCCAGAGTCGTGCGATCGCCACGGCTCAATCGGCCACGCGTCAATGACGATGACGATGTCAATCGCCACTTGACTATCAGTAACTTTACTAGTTGATCCAACCTTGCGGAGCCTTAATAGTTCACGTGCAAATGTGTGCTTCAGGCTAGTCACAACGGCTGGCTCAAGATACTTACGCTACGCCTCAATGATGACGATCTCGATGTCGATGATGATATTGATGATGATGATGATGATGATGATGATGATGATGATGATGATGATGATGATGATGATGATGATGATGACGATGATGATGACGTCCCGCTCTCCCACTCCCACGAATGTGTAGCTGTTCTTAGAACGCGTAGTATTCTTATAAATAACAATCGTCTTAGTAGCACGCTACCGAGCATGAATTCAGGGCCACAAGGTTTCCTTAGCTCTACCACTCGTACAACCATGTTCCTGAAGGAACACAGTCGGTTGTCGCAAACTATCTTCACCAAATGCTTGACCAGAGGTCAATGACCACATGCCTAGGACTATGAGATTCACTCACTCAGCTCTAAAATACTTAGGATTTGAAGCGAGTTTTTGCTAGAACTTGCAAAGCGAGTTTTTGCTCAGATTCAGATCAGCGCGGTGGTTTCCAAGGTGTTTATGTTTCCGGGGCGACTACATCTTTACAGCAATTCTTAGAGGTTGTTGCATAGGACATGTGCAATAAGGTGGTCCCTATTTTTAAAAAAACTAAGGCATAAAATCTTCCCACAAAGAGGTACAGCATAAAACCTTTATACAAAGAGGTACAGCATAAAACCTTCCCACAAAGAGGTACGGCATAAAACCTTCCCACAAAGAGGTACGGCATAAAACCTTCCCACAAAGAGGTACGGCATAAAACCTTCCCACAAAGAGGTACGGCATAAAACCTTCCGACAAAGAGGTACGGCATAAAACCTTCCCACAAAGAGGTACGGCATAAAACCTTCCCACAAAGAGGTACAACATAAAACCTTCCCACAAAGAGGTACGGCATAAAACCTTTCCACAAAGAGTTACGGCATAAAACCTTCCCACAAAGAGTCAGCTAAATCTGAAAACATTTAGAGGTCCCAACCGCATTTATTAGTTGTTGATTTATTAATAAATTATTATAAACAGGCACAATGGCAGGTCCGGGGAGAAAAAAATCCATTTTAAATTGCACACGCCTTGGCAGCATGGCTAACACGTATGGCCTGCGAGTGAAAAAAAGACTGGGCCACGACACACGCAGAAGCAAACTTCGGAGAGTCTTCTTTTCTCCAACTAACTCCTGAAGAACCGAACAAACATTACTTTGGAACTGAAGTTTACATGTAAATCAAAAGATAGGCAAAACAAGGGCGCTTTTCGCCTGCACAAGCGTTTTCTTCGCGGACAATCAATTGCAATGAAGTCTAGGATTCATCGAGTCTCACAATGGATCTATCAAGATTACTCTATAGAACGAGACGAAGGGCAAGCGGCTGACGACGCATGGACGCACAAACCGAGCAGGCATGGACGCACAAACCGAGCAAGCATGGACGCACAAGCCGAGAACATGTGCAAGCACTAACCGATTGCAAGAAAAAGCTCGTTCACATTCATCGCTGTCTTTGCGGATGTCTCCATGAAGAGAAGACCATTTTCTTCCGCGTATGCCTGGGCCTCCTACAATTAGCAATGAAGAGGAAAACATCGCTCAAGCATACACCTACGCGAGTCAAGAAGCCAAAAATATTACACTGTAAAGGGATAATTTAACACGAAAAAGTCGATGCAATTGCGTTCAAACAAACGGTCTACGACACGCAGTATATTAATTATAGAAATTGCACAGTTGCCTTTCTGGTTCACACAGCAGAGAAGAACACCCCGATATGCAGACAATTTAACCAATGATTTTCATTAGCAAATACAAGATATTTAATGCTTTTTATAGTAACAACAATAACAACAAATATCCTCGCTAAGTCAACAGAAGCGACGAGCGATATCCAAAAAAAGCAAAATATCTATGCAGCACATACGTCATATTCTACCATCCGCTTGTTGCCAAGGTCGGCCTTGTTGCCAGCGAGCGCGATGACGATGTTAGCACTCGCTTGCCTGTGCAGCTCCTTCACCCAGTTCCGTGCGCGAGCGAACGTATCCTGCATGGCCAACAAATGCTCAACAAAATCACCACAGAACAGTCCCATAGTCACAAATACACGATAAAACAGACAGATACAAAAAATGTAAACATACGTATACACGTAAATAAATATATACATATATATATATATA
>QQSS02208575.1:0-11578 GCA_003687565.2 Craspedacusta sowerbii
TATGTTTTTCATTTTGATTGGTTAATTTTTTTCATTACCGAGCATAAATAAATGTGAAAGAAAGAAAGAAAGAAAGACGGGAATTTCCGGTGTCCTTGTACGATACCTTCGCGCGGGAACTTACCTGGGCCCTGCCTTTTTTCCGGACGTCCGCACGGAGAACCGTTGGCAGGCAACGCACCTAATTCACACCCCTAATTGCTAGGACAGGGCTAAACTTATTGTGCTGGTCGCACTAACAGCGGAGTTTACGGCTATCATTTCGGCTTCTTTGCGAGGAGTTCATGTGTGATGGCTTCAACATTTGGCGCGGGAGGCGTATCAAATGGACTGGTGGTGCGAACGCTGAACGAACGCAGTTAGGCGCTATTGCGACTCCTTTTCTGTATCCGGTTTTGGATAGCCTGCTGGGTAATCTCGCAGTTTAGGCAGATTGTTTGTTTGTTTGTTTGTTGTTGTCTTTTTTTTTGAAAAGTCAACAGGTAGTAGGATTTCAAGCATTTTTTGAATTCCATCTATGGATTGCACCCATGCAACCTATCAAGCAACTTGCCGCTTGTAGGATTTGTTATGTTGTCATCTGCCTCTTCATAGCTGTTTTGCATTAAAGCCCTGCCTGATGGTTTGTACATGGTGCCTTGCTTGGATTATTCTTTTGAAGCTCTGCGTTCTTTGCAGCTATTCAGATCTCTTTGAATGTTATGGTTGGGGTAGTGTAATTGACATAATCACAAGACAAAAATTGAATTAAAGGAGACTAAGCAAGCAGAGCTTATGGCAGATAACCAGACGAGAACCGTATATGTCGCCTAATGGGGGCAAGCATCTGCCATCGCGGAGGTGAAGATCCGTCAATTTCAAAACTACAGGCACCAATGAAAACCAGAATTCATAAATAATTCCACCCAATTATATGTAGCTGTGTGATTAAGCCAACAAAGTACTTCAATATAGGATAGACCAAAATTTTGACAAACAAAGCATGGAGAAGTAATAAGAACCTCTGCCAAGTCAAGACTCCATGTGCATACCAACTAAACCCTAGTTGAACCAAATCATGACTGATTCCAATTTAATTGTATGTGGCTGTCAAATAAGACAAACAAAGTACTTAAAAGAATGCAACAGACTCTAATATCGTCAAAAATTAAGAGAGAGAAACCACGAAGACGTTATAATGTGAGGGGGTAATCACACAAGCAGATCTCTTCTGCAATGTTTGCTATTGTGATCTTCCTAATAACCACTAATATGATTTAATTTAAGTTTTTAATTCCTTCAATGACATTTTCTTTGGGTCAACTTTAGGGTGCATTGAAAGAAAGAGATTCCAGTCTTTTATACTTTTTTGTGTGATTGAATTGTCACCAAACTTACATGTCTTTCTTGCTGACGCAAAAAAATCTCGCAACGCACTGAGCCTCTCGTGTCATAGGAGTAAATGTCTTTTCTCGAAGTGAAATACTTTCTAAATGCTTCAGGTAATTTATTAGTCAGTTGTCAGTGATTTCCAATGCTGTATCTGCTTTATTCTGTTATATGTGCAAGTCACTTCGGGTCTTGATTTTAGAAAATTATTATCAGCCCAAATGATGTTTTTCAACTGTAGCTTGTTAATAATCGTTATCATATCAGAAGCCTCTTACTTTTAATGGAGAGAGTTTATTTTTTACTTCACCAGTGTCTGACTGCAGAGAATGAAAATCACCAGTTTCAGTTTGTCTTGTCATTAACATGGATTTATCATGCTATAAGTGACAGTTAACAGCATTTTGCATGAATGTGTCTTTCTCTATCAAGTGCGCGTTGTTATCTACTTAAATTATTCACATGTTGACTCTGAGAAACTTCACTTAGACACATCAATTTTGATTAATCGCTTGCTTTTGTCACATTGTTGTTACATTGTTTATATGTCACATTGTTCATATAGCGTGCATGAATTGCTTTCTTTTGCGAGTTGTGTGTTGCTATTAATCCAGATATAATTCAATAAAGTTTAGTCATTAATTAAATGTTTTGATTAGACAAGTTAGACTGGTAGTTTGACAAGTTAGTTGGAGAAATTTTCAATCATTGCATGTTTTTTGTAGCATGATGCTATGTTATTTGTGTTATTTCTTTTTTTTTTGCTATGTGTTAGGGTTGCTGGCTCCATCAAATGCAGGTTTGTAGGGTTTTGTGGTTGCAATAGATGAGATGATGGATTTGAGGAGACCGAACCTAATAGCTGCACCAATGGGTGCAGCTCGTAAAAAACATCCAGTGAAGGCTGTCCTTGCAGGTGAGACACTATTGTCGGCATTCCCGGGGTTAATTCTGCCATTGTATACCATAAAACAACCTCCAACATAAGCCAGTGGAAGTTTGGTTTCAATGAATTTTTTGATAGTTTTATATTGTTGCGGGTTATACTAAGGAGAGCTCCTATAAAGCACACTAAAAAATATATTTTAGAGATTTAGTCTATGCGTCTCTTCCTCCCAAAATATACTGAAGTCATCAGGAAAGAAACGTTTGTCTACATAATCAAGCTCTTTATAGAGCTTTTGTCTCCAAGAAACTTTAAATTTGCACTTATTATCCAAATGACAAATTTGAAAACCAGGGCTTTCTTTCAGGTGCAAGCTGGAATTTCATCAGTCATCATTTTATTCATTACTTTTCGGTTTATAGGTTAGAGATTACTGTTCACATCCATTCATGCTTTACCAAATCTTTGCAGTTAAGAATTTTACCAGTAATTGAAATTTCAGTTGATCGGTGCAATTGGTAAGGTTGGGTGGTCTTGAGGGGTAGGTAATTTGAGACTCTGAAATTGTCATGTAATACTCATAACTCTCTGTAAAACTATCAAGTTTTCAGCGAAAGACCTTAAGGAAAGCAAATGATGAAGATTAGATTTTTCTGCTTCTATTGCAGATTTCAAATTGGCTGCATTTTATCCCTTGATGTTATGTTTCTGCTAGGTGGCCTTGCAGGTGGTTTGGAAATTTGCTGTACTTTCCCAACTGAGTATGTCAAAACTCAATTGCAGCTGGACGAAAGAGCGCTAGTTCCTAAGTACAAAGGTCCGTTGCATTGTGCCACAGTTACAGTGCAACAGCACGGTGTGTTTGGTCTCTATCGTGGACTGAGTTCACTTCTTTACGGATCAATTCCGAAGGCATCTGTCAGGTTAGTGCATTCCTTGTATTTCGGATGTATGCCATTTTCGTTGTCGCTTTACAGTGTAAGCGTCTGTTTGTACTTGGTATGGGGAGAATTGAACTTTTTGCTTAGAGAGCCGAATGCTTCTTGTCACCATTTTCAACCTCATGGCTTTGATAACAAAGTATTCCAAGACGCTTTGACCTTGCTTGCCAATTATGCCCTTCTTGTTTTCTTTCTTTCCTTTTCTTATTATTATTATTTTTTTTTATTAGTGCTATGAGTTGACGATTGCGTTACTAGACTTTATTAAGTGCATGGTGTGCCAGATATCTAAGGTGCTTTCTCGTGTTGCCCATAGTGTATCTTGGCATATATTATCTAGAGCGTTGGGGATTCTTCATTTCTTCGTAATAATATGATAGTTAGTGCATGGTTTGTATAAAGAATCAAGTTCGTGGAAATTCCTTATGTACGCGCCGCTCCGCGACATTGCGACTGAGAATGTTATCCTTGTTAGCGGTGTGACATGAAACAAGCAGGTCGACGCAGCAAAGTTGCTGATGTGTTTCCGCCACAGGCTGCTACAAGACAGACATATTTGATCGCCTTTGGCAGCCTGTGGACTTGACTAAAAGACGGGCAACTTTGCTGCGAGAACGAAAGCAGGCCATCGGAAATGTAAGGAGTTTAGTAGCAGTTTGCTACTGCGAATGAGGCACCTCGATGAACTTCATAGTCGTTTTCGAATAGTGATGTGAAAGTCTGCAAGAAGCAACAATTAAATGCTCCCTTCCCGTTTTCTTCGTTACTTATTTTTTTTAATTTTAATTTTTTGTATTGTCCGGTTGCCCGGCAGCTCAACGAACGGTTGAGCTGATATCTTTGTGCAATGGGCTTAAGATAAAGTAAAGCGTTGTATTCAAAAATTTAAGATCCTTGCCTGTATGTGGGTGATAACATATAATAATGTGCATGTGATGGTATGCTTGGGTAGGTGTTAACTTCGTTTGTCAATCACGCAGCAGTGACTCGGGAATGACTTAACATGAGCTGCATGTAGAGCAGCCTGATACAGGTGCAATTTAAACGTGAAAGACTGGTTGGTCAGGCACCGAGTATAGAATTGATTCTTTTTTATTTATTTATTTTTTTTTTTCAGTGTTCTGTTAAGTTACCTAATTAGTTTTTCATCGCTCAACCAAGGCTATTTTACTTGCCGAGGTGTACCATTAAGGCAACAGCATTGCTCAGTTGTGTTCATTGCACGGATATATGGTTTAAATGGTCGTCTCGGTCTCCAGGTCCGACGTTTTCCCCTCCTACCGTGTGCTACCCCGTTTCGGCTTTTATTGGGCACTAAGAAAGCTCGACTTCGCTGGACGATTTTTCTTCTCTGCTCGACGGGAACATCAAAACGGATCTTAACGTCAAAGCAAATTGCGTCTCATGGTTCATTTTCCGAGAGCACCATGTAATCGCACGTTGGGGCTTGAAACACCCCAAGGTACCTTCTGCACTAGCGATTTCTAGCGAGACAGAATAGCGAGAAATGTTTCTCTTTGCGTACTAGCACTGCCGTGCCGTAAAGCTACCGTTAACTCCTCAGCGATTGGACATGCTCAAAGGCCAGCGTGGGGGCTGCACGCCAAGATACTTTGAGTAATTGTTTTCGAGTAGCATTTATTTTAATTTTAAAGAAAATTCCAATCGCTTGAGGATTTAGACTTAGCTGAAAAAAAAAATAATAATAAAAGAATGAATAAATAACATGCCAGGGAAACCTTCCCCATCAGTAACGACTGCGGCCCGGTCGCCATCTTGTAAGCACAACTGCCGCGAGATTACGTCATACCAGACCAATCGTAAGGTAGCCTTTACTGAGGAGTAAACGATAGATCTATACCCTCATCTATGTTGGTTGCACTATGGAGGGGGCTTAGTGATCACTGAGATAATGTTTGATCTGCTGTAAATAAGCGTTACGAGGAAGCTGCTTTATACTAGGAGTTTTGGCACAAAGACTTATTACAACGAAGGTACGTATCGACGGGAATCAACTTGAACCAACGTAACCCACTCTTGATTTTGCAGATTTTCAACATATGAATTGTTGCGTAACAAGCTCGCGGATGACAAGGGAAAGATGACGCAGGTCAATACGCTGCTAGCTGGCTTGGGCGCTGGAGTGGTAGAGGCTGTCGTTATCGTGTGTCCAATGGAAACGATTAAGGTGAAGTTCATTCACGACCAGACTCAGCCTGTGCCCAAGTACAAGGGATTCTTCAGTGGGGTGCTGACAATCGTGAAAGCCGAAGGTTAGGTCTGATTTTCTTGGTCTTCGTATGGTCTTGGTTTTGTTTTGAAAGTATTCTGAACGGTTGCTTAATATTAAGAAAGTTGGAGTTTGCGTTTGCTCTTTTTTGGGGCGAGGCCTTGGTCGTTTGTTATGTGACAAAGGTTTACCATTCTGTATACGTGAACGTATCGTTTGTGTCGCTTACCGCCCGTCAAGAAGCCTGGTTCGGGAGTGTTATGTTGGGACGTTATGATTGGTTGCTTAAGTCGCGTGACATCATTGGGCATCGTACTTATGGGTATTGTTTGGACGCAGATTTATATGGAGATAGGTGGAGTAGAGAATGATGATTGAAAGAGGGATGTCAAAAGAAGTCGATTGGCGAGAGGAATAAGATTTAGATGAAGAGTGCGGTTACAGGTGTCTGTTTATCTTTTATAGATAGATTAGATATCTTTTTCTGCCGACACTTAACGTAGAGCTCGCGCGTGCATAAAATTTGGAGATTCCACTGTAAGTTAGAGTCGAGATGGAGATGTCCCGCATTCCGAAGCCTTCGAAGCAGCTGCCCGTAAGTAATCCCTGTTCTGAATGCTTTTTTTTCATCAGGTATCCGTGGTACGTACCAAGGTCTGACTGCAACTGTCATCAAGCAGGGGTCCAACCAGGCGATTCGCTTCTTTGTTTACAATAACCTGAAGGCGTTCTTGCAAGGTGGAGACAACACCAAGGAGATAGGTCCTTTTCGCACATTTATAATCGGTGGGTTAGCCGGAGCGGCAAGCGTGTTTGGAAATACTCCTGTCGATGTTGTGAAGACAAGGATGCAAGTACGTTCTTGTTTTCTGTATGTGTATATGTATGTGCATACATATATATGAACAATGACAATCTTTTTGTGGAATTTCGCTAAACGCTTTTTTATAGTAACAGAATATTTCGGCTACTGTAGATGCCGCCTTTGTTAAACTGTGACTTCTTCAAACGGCAGTAATACTTTTAAACAAGATTCGAATCAATTTGAATCATTAGCGTCGAATGTTGTTGTTGTGCACGTTACACGTTACGACAAGGAGGCGATTTTTCGCGTGGTTGCTAGAACAGGCTCCTAGTAACGTGTCGTATCATAGTCAAGTGTTGCTGGATCTCAAGAGCCTCTCCTACTTTTCTTGGGACATGCTTGTTCAATAGAGATTGTTTTCGCGGTAGTCCAATCAACATTTCCAGTACACTTTGAAACATGCTCTCTAAGGCCTGAATTTCTCCACTTAGCTTGAAACTTGTCCTTTTGATGTTGTTTTATTCTGGTTTATACTTTGTGCTTTTTCTCCTACATATTTTTCCCCACAGGTGCACTGAACTTCATATGCTACAGCCGTGCTGTTCACAGGCAAGCTAGGCTTGTTTTTCGAAGTGAAAAGCGTCTCAAGATTTGCCAGCTGTTTAAATGTAGCCTGCAAGCCCTTTTTTTCAAAACTCCTTGCGCAGCTTAGGTGAAACGCCAGTGACTCACGAACAACTTGCTCGGCTATTCATTTGCCGTTCAGCGTATTGGGTAACACTAGATTGGTCTTTGTTCTTTCTGGACGCGGCAGTTTTTTTCAAGCTTTTTTTTGGTCATGGCCATTTTCTGCCAAGTTGTCAAGTAGAAACATAGTTTCCAGAATTTCCCGGAGCCGCTTCTAGCAAAGATGCGCAAAAACATCTGTTTGACCCCAATGTTCTCCGTGCACGACAACAACATTAGACGCTGGTGATTCGAATCTTGTTTAAAAAAAGCCACGGTTGAATAAAGGCGGCATCTATAGTAGCCGAAATATTCGGTTATTATAAAGAAGCGTTTAGTGGAATTCCATAAAGAGGTTGTCATTGTCAATTTAGTTCCCTAACGTAAGATGTCTTCCCTGATAATATGTATATATGTGTGTCTATGCTTGTGGGTGTATGTGTGTATGTGTGGTGTGTGTGGTGTCTGTAAGCATTTTATTAGCGACGGTGTGGCTCCATGGAACGGCGTCGGGCTTAGAATCCGATGAGTATGGGTTCAAACTCCCCTCGTTTCAACTTGCTTCATATGACGTTGAAGCCTTGCGCCCTCGGTGTTCTTTCAAATAAGTGCCTGTAATCTTTGAGGCGTTGACTGTGGCTGCCTGCGATGGACTAGCATCTTGTGTGGAACTAATTGAGGGATCGCCTCTGTCGGCTCGGGGCTAATGTAACAGATGAGCACCGCCCAATGCTCCGGTCGTTGTGTGATGTAATATTGACTTCGTACATGCATCTGATGATATGCGTAACACTGCTGTTCTAGGGATTGCAAATGTTTAGCAGCCTATCTATTCTTGACTTTCCACAGGGCTTAGATGCACGTAAATACAAGAATACATTAGATTGCGTTGTTAAGACGTGGAAGGGTGAAGGGTTTCGAGCGTAAGTATTTCAGCATTGCTTTGAATTTGTGTCCAAAGTCTGCTCTATTCTAGATGTTATGAGAACGTTTGTGATATTTCTGGTTATTGAGCTCCACCAAACGTCGGTCATATTTCTTATCATTGTACGCATGTAAGTTTGCGTTCGGGGATCCGTGCAGGCAAGCGCCTTTTGCAGCTTTGAAGTTGGTCTGTTATTATCACGTTTTTTACTCGGAATCGAATCGTTCAGGTAAGAGAAGGGGGATAACGTAGGTGCTTTGTTTTAGCAATTAGCCCTTGAATGTTAGTTGGCAAACCTCTGATGTTTGTATCAGAATACTGATCTGCATTGGTTCATTGGCTGATGCACAATCCTTGTGACTTTATATGTTTTTTTATAGTCGAAGGTAGTTTGTGAACTTCGTTGATACCGATTTTAGATTTTACAAGGGAACTGTGCCACGACTTGGGCGAGTCTGCTTCGATGTCGCTTTCACGTTCACTATATACGAACAAGTGATGAAGGTTCTCGACTACGTTTGGGTCACTGACTAGTTGGTTTTGCCATTCAGAATGACATTGTTTTTGGTCTGGGCTTTTCTCTGTGCATATTTTTCTTCTGAAAGTATCTTGAGGCTATCCAAAAATGTAATTAATTTACGAACGAGCTCTTGCCTTGTACCTCTGTTGAACTTTACGTATGCATTGCATTATACGACACAAGGAAAATAGGTTTTGTTATGTGGTGATTCTTGACATCCAGCTGGTAATTTGAGATTTGCGGTTTTTCCTTCAACGGCAGAGACCTCTCTTTTTTTTTCTTATGAGGTTTGCTTTTTGCTACTCTTCGTAGTGTTTCTTGTGACATGTCGATGTGTCCGTGGAAAATGCACGCATTTGCCTGTTTTAGACGGGCGCTATATTCAGAAAGTTTAGTATGCACACTCGTGGGAAGTATGGTGTTTGCCAGCTTCTTATAGCGCCGAGTTTGTTGCGATCGCTCGTAAATTTTGTCCCCCATCCAGCCTTGTTCATTCTTAAGGAGTCGATTTATTGGGACCAGGATGTGATTAAATGGAATGCTAGTGTAACCATGGGCGTGGGGGTGGGGGGGGGGCGATTTGATGTTTCTGTTGGTTGTTGAACGTGGAAGCCACGCTAAGTAGATACAGCGAATGTTCTTTTTTAATTAAAACTTTTGAAACTGTGAACGGTGAAACTTTTATTTAGCTTGCATCGACTGCTGACTTTCTTAATTGATACTGCATTTGTTGTTCCTGTATTTTCTGCTCTTTTTTTTTCTTGTTTTTTGGTTGGGTTTTTTAATTTAAATTTTTTCTTTCATTGTCTCGTGTAGTCGAAATAGGCAGGAAAAAAACAACACGCGCGCTGCACGAAAAAATCAGGAAATTCAATTTTTTTGGAATTTCGTTTTAAAGAATCCGTTTAGTTTCCTCGACAAGACCACAACGCAACACGATACCCAAGTTTGTAGCTTGACATAATTTGCCTCAATTAATCAAGTTATTATTAATCCCATGGAGCGCTGATCGTTTGGTGCACCTGAACCTTTGCCTCTACGTGATTAACTTTCTTAAGTATAGCAACGCGTGTTGTATTTTTAAGTATTTTGTGGTAGTTTAATATTTCTCAATGCTTGTCGTGGGTTTCAGCTTGTTATAAATTGTTCTTCGTGTCTTGCGGCAGGGGTTGGGGTGGGGTGGGGTGTTGGTATTTTTCGCGGATGTAAAGAAAATGGGTTCCCTTATTTAATTTCTATGGGTGTTAATATTTTGGTTTGTTTTACTTCGCTTTTTCGAACCGGGGTACCGTATTTTTAGTTGTGAAGGTGGGCAGCGCTTCAGCTTTGAGCATGGCTACCTCCAGGGTGACTATGTTTTGATCACCCAGACAAAAAATGGGGAAAAAAGATGGAACAAAATTGTTCTTCACCAGTTATAATATGCTAGCTCGTGGAAGCAGTGCATGAGAGATGAATTGTTATGTTACCACAGAACAACATAAACTTTTTTCTGTAAATCAGTATTAACCGTTCTTATTTAAGTTAAGGTGCAAAAGTTTTGGCGTAAGGCATTTGTGGTACTCTGTTTGAATGCCATTGCTGATCAACAGCCAAGAAACGATATCGTCAGTTCGTATGGCTATATGCATAGCGTTAGTTCGAGAGAGCTTGCCGCGTGCCTTCTCGCAGTTCGCAAAACATTGCTTTTAGTTTTGCTCTGTAGTTCTTATCAGGATCTACAACCATCACTGCATTGTTCTTTTGGACAGTATGGTGGATTGTGGTAGCAATTCTGCTTGCACCATGCAGTCATGGAGGGACTGCCCTTCCACGCACCCGTTGATGCACATGGTGCCTTCGTGGCTGATTGCGTGGAGATCTTTGCTGTTGTTGTTGCTGCTGTAGTGATAGCCGTTGTTTTCGCTGCTGTGGAGATACCCGTTGTTGCAGTCGCCGTGGAGACTCCTATTGTTGACGCTGCACTTGTTGTGGTCGTTGCCTTCGTGGTTGCTGTTGACGTAGTGGTGATCGCGGCTAGGGTTACTGAATCTGGAACTGCGCGGCAGCCACTCGAGCACATGCTCTCCGGGCAGTTGGAGTATGGTGGAAAGCAGTTAGCTTTGCACCAGCCATTCATCCCGGCGGCGTTCGACCAGATGTTAGTCGCTACGCATGCCTCAGTGCTTGTGGCCGTCTCGGGGGTGGATACGCCCGTCGTTGACACTGCTGATGTGTGCTCCCCAGTTGTGGAACTTGCCGGTGTGTTCGTAGCGGCTGTTGAAGGTTCTTGCGTGGGCAGCACTATACTTGAGTCTGGTGTGATCTGCACGTCGGCACAGTTGACGAAGTTCTCCTGAGAGCCAAAGCCAAGACCGCACGTGGACGTAGGGGGAGGATCACATCCCCAGTTGTTGCCGCAACGCCACCACCACTGGAGAACGCAATGATTGCATGTGAGATCGGAGGGCAATCTAAAGACGCAAAGGTTCAACGTCAACTCCGACTATCCTCTTTCTAAGATCGGACGCATTTATTGCCGACCGACCCACCTTACGGCTGCCATCTGCAGAATAAAAAATCGCGAAATTGTGTGCTTGCAGGTAACTGTTAGTTGACATACATGGATACATTACGAGCAAGAATAAGCCGCTTCGATCACCTGGAGTATTGCGTGCCTGCCTTTAAACGGATTTCGTATGTCTATAGTCGTGCATTGCTGTTATCCTTTAGTCGTCAGTATTATTCGTTCAATAGGCTGTGCCTTAGCCAAAAGTACCCCACGCATTCTTCATTGTCTAGCGACTTTCATCGGGCAAAGGTTAAAGAACCACAGTGACGTCATGGTGTGAAGCTGCTAGGTCCTGTAAAATATAATGGACTTACTTCAATTGGATCCTGAACGTTGTTGTCCAAAGCGAATCAGTAGGGACCTGCCACTGTTCTTGTCCATCAACGGTCTT
Organism: Craspedacusta sowerbii; assembly: GCA_003687565.2. Classification (NCBI taxonomy): domain Eukaryota; kingdom Metazoa; phylum Cnidaria; class Hydrozoa; order Limnomedusae; family Olindiidae; genus Craspedacusta; species Craspedacusta sowerbii. The sequence goes on from QQSS02208575.1 coordinate 11,344, forward strand.
TAAGACGCGGTTCAGACTTGCCTGCGTGAACAACTCGGAGGCTTTCACCTCGCCGATGCGAAAAACGAAGTATCCCTAAAGAAAATAAAGATAAATTCTGTAGATTTTCGTACATATTTCCTACGAATGTATTTGCTCCGCAGGCAGCTGTAACAACCGGGGGGGGGGGGACCTTACAGTTCCAAGCAATTTCTTCACTTTCTTTAAAGCGGCATATATGTGTGTGTGTATATAT
>QQSS02208586.1:0-11578 GCA_003687565.2 Craspedacusta sowerbii
GTTGTGCTCATTAGTTGAGTCGGAGGTCATTAGTTTGTCGCTCATCCATGGTGTCGCTCATCCATGGGTACGCGCTTCAATAGTATACCTTCTCGATGAGTCTCACTAATAGGTTGTCATTGTCCGTGCGGCAGGAGTCATGCAGGTCTTGCAAGACTTCGATCGCACGCCAACAGCGCTGGGTAATTCAAAAGATATACATTAGTGTGGCGAATGCTTTTAACTTGGTTTTAAGCAGTTCAGACCTTTTGGTTAGTTCTTCAGATCTGCAGACAACTGATCAAAATCTTAGATGCGAAACAATTGACTGCCAAACCAATGGACTTCTAAATGAGTAGGAAATGAATGCACAAACTCCGCGCAGTCCGTTCCTGCTTTCAGGCATGAGGGTAGGAACAGCCGGTTGGAGGGGGATAGAACAAGAGTTACAGCTGATTTTTCGGATCTGTTGTAAATTCACGGAGGGAAACTCACTCCTCTCAGTGTAGTGATGGAAAAGAAGAGTAGAGGTGGTAGCGCAACTTGGTGTCCTCGATCCACCCGCATAATTCTTTATTGTGATTTTTACCGTTTCTGGAGTCATCCTTCAAGTGATCTTTAAGACTGACCCTGTACGAAGAAAAGCTCGATGTTTAGCGATCTTGTCAACCTCTGCTGCCTGCTTTTCGTCCATTCCAATGCAAAGAAGGCGATTCAGCACTTATTGAGTTTTTTGAGACATTTCTCGTTTCAAGCGAGAATGACATTTGTAGAGAGAGCAACGAAGGTAGAATCGTGAGACTCTAAAGACAAAGAACGATTGCAGAGACTACTATCATTTTATGTTCACTTCATCGACTATACTAACTCTAAATGATTAAGTTTATATACAGTTCGAGGAGGAAGTCGTTATTTAAAGTGTACCTAATGAAGAAGCAGGAAGTTTATGTTAAGGGTCTCCCTGTTTACTTCCTCCTCTTTGACCCAGCTCGAGTTGGGCCCAGGCTCTTTCTCCTGCCCTGCCATCATGAGCATCCCATGACAACATTCGAGACGCAGACAGTTACTATAAACCATCCTGTCCTATTTGAGCCATCCCCTATTGGCAATCCTATCCTACCTGCGAAAAACTCTATAACAGTCATATCCTTGCAAAAAAAAAAAAAACTGTCAAGGAAGAACCTCCGTCTCGAAACTTTCTGAGTTTCGAGAAGAATCGAGACGAAACGGATCCCATCTCGAAACAAACAAGAAGTTACTGGCAACTGATAAATTTAGGCTAGGGTAACATTTTCTCCTCGAGCATCTGGTGCGGCCGAACAAAACCCCCTGCCTCCTTGCAAAATCCACACTTCTTGCGTCAACAGACATTTTCGCCATGGACTCCTTTAACGCACCCTAAAGCCTTTCTGCTCTTGTTTCGTCGTTGGATCGTCAACTCGAGCGCAGTCAACTTAATTTCCTTTGAATCGTTCTCCAGATGAACCGTGCTCAGCAATTGCCTCTTCAAATGAGTAGCGTTCGTGTATATACCCTTGTGGATTAATGATTCACAATTATAAAGAACTTGACATTTAAATGACTGACATTTAAAAGGAAGAAAGTAGCTTGTCGCTATTGATAAGGTGAACTCTGAAACCCGTACAATAGACCTCGGAGTTCCTGAAGGATCCATTCTTGACCTTCTGCTATTTCTTATTTTCTTACAATAATGACTTTCGACGATGCCTCACAACAGAACTTGCGCAGCACTACGCAGGCGATAAGTCATATTATTCCGTAGCAGATCCTTAAAAAAAACGAGAGCGATCATATCGTGTGAAATCTCAGGTTTATTTGACTGGCTCTGCGCTATCCGTTTATCCCTAAATGCGGACAAGACGGAAGCCATTTTTGTCCGACCTAATAACAAGAAGGGTGACCGAAGGGTGCTTATCAAAATTAACAACAAGCAAATATTCTTATCTAATAAAGCTCGGTACCTAGATATTCTACTAGATTCAAGTATTTCATTTAAGCCACGCGTTACCGAGCTTTCGATTGCACGCAATTGCTGATGCGTTTGTGTTTTATAAAGCTGCTTACTACAGGGAGCGAGCTCGCATTGTGTTGTAGTTCTGATATTCTTGACTAAAAGACCTTCGCCTTTTTTCCGCGAAAGACGCGAGCGCTTGGCTTATTGCACTGGGCACGGTAGCCGTGTTGCCTCTGAGTATAGTGAGTATACTAAGCAACAATAGTTCGAACTAGAGTTCTTCACAATAGTTCTAACGTTAGCCAGGACTTCATAAGGTCGCATTGATGACATTAATGATTAGGTATTTGATTCAGAGTAGGATTCATAGAAGTAAATTCGGAGGTACTTGTTTCTTCCGTTTGTTTCATTGCTGTTGTTCGATTTCTCTTCCTTCTCTTTCTATCGGTATTTAAGTACTTATAATCAATGGCGTATCTTATACTGAAACGTTGACGCTTATAACAACGTGATATCCTGGATCCGATAAGCTACGGCTATGCAGGATGCCCCCTTCTCCAAGAAAAGTTAAGTTTGGAAAGTATTGCTTTTCGTTTTGACACGCAAGGACACTAGCTTAATTATAATATTTAGACCTTTTGAACACTGGAGGTTTGTCCTGTACTGTACGTTTTTGGAGAGAAATAAATGTTGTTGCTGTTGCTGTTGTTGTTGTTGTTGTTGTTGCTGTTGTTGTTGTTGTTGTTGTTGTTACATGGGGTCTTACCAACAAAAGCAAACGGAACAGAATCTTAAAATTGCAACAACGAGGCGTATAAGTAAAGACATTCTCTGGCTGCCATGATCACACATCTGCGCTGTTTTCACAACTACAAGCTTTGAAAATCGAACACATAATCGCCTTCAAACTAAGCCTCTTCATGCACGACTGGTACAATAAGAAACTCCCTCAACCTGCACAGCAACTTTATAATCACAGAGTTTCGATTGTCAACAACCGCGTGAAAAATGTTCCAAAACTAATTCTTTCACACAGAAGAACGAAAGTCTACCGACAAAAAGCCACGAAATTACAACGGTGCATCCTTATATAACCAGCTTTGCCATATAAATATAAAATTTAATACGTCTAAAATGACTTTCAAACAAGAACTCAAAGCGCTTCTTATGACAAAACACGCATAGTGATAGTTTTACTGTGGTGTTATAAATATGAAATTGCTATCTGAACGATGTATTTTTAATACGACTAGCTTTACTTGGACTTCAACTGTTGAACTATGAATCTGTATGCAGCAAAGGCCGATTACGTTAGGTAAGAGTTTAGCCTACAAAGAGAACACCCTGTGTATTTGAAAGGTTGATTCGCTTTTCCTTTGAACATTTATAATTAACTTCAGTTCTCGATTAACGGCAACCTAACAGTTGCTAGATTACTATATGGCCATATTTCAGATGATGTATCGCATCTATTTCGTGACCGTAAATGGCAATTAAGTTTACAGATACGATTTTCACGATGGCTCTTTGAAGATAATTGTCCAACTGCTACAGTTTTCTTCAAGCTAACCTTTTCTGTTGTCCGTATTCTTTCTATTTGGTGTAGGCCAATTAGCCTATTTTTCGTATCTTGATATTTTTTTCTATCAGAATCTTTTTTGTTTAGTTTAGTTTTGTTTTGTTTTGTGTAAGACCTTACCTAATTACTAGCGTATTTTTCAAATTTATTAATTTTTACGTTTCATAGTGTGGTGGTTATAGTCTTTCAGGAGTTTCTCTAGCTTTCCACGAATGGATTGATAAGATACACACGAGAAGATCAATTTGCTCCAAAGCGCTTGACGTTCCGCAGCAATTACGCCGGTCTTAGCTCTCCCCACTTCGGATTCAAGAACTTTGAAGCTTCGAACGATGTGCTTTCCTTTCGCTCAAGGATGCCTCATATGTCTGGCCTCATCTTGATGGCTCTGTAAATCGGAGTCGGTTCTTTGACCAGGTTTTCTTGTGTTTTGGCTTCTTAGAAGAGCACTTAAAAGAAATGATGTGTCTTCACCAAGACGTGTCTTCAAGAATTCACACACAACCCCTTGTCTCAAGTGACATGTCGCGAGAAGCATTTAAGCATGCCTCTGGATTTCCCTAGAAACATCCTGCCTGCGAATTACACACGTGATTAGCCAGGTAGACTATGTAGGTAACCTTACGTTCGAACATTGCTTGTGATTATTCGGTCGACATATTAAGCCCGGTAGACCGGCAATGTAAGAAATATAATTGTTTTCTGTGAACGCTGGGTCACTGTCGATTTTAAGACTGGATTGCGACAAGAAGCTTTTGTCAACAGAGGATTCGATGTGATCATGGGAAAGAATTGTTAATCTATCTTGTTTCGGCAGGATTGTCTCAGCAGCTGAAATGAGCATTACAGGCCTTACTGGCATAACAGAATCTCCACCCGGACTGATACGTGACGTGTCTAACATCCAGTTTCAAAAACACGTCGTTTCAGTCAAAGACAGGTAAGAGTTCATCCAGTAGTGCTACAGGGCATGATTTTTGAGAAAACGGGAAAACGCCGTCAATAATATATACGCATATGTTCTGGCTCGTGCCATGTGGGAATTTCATTTACTTTGAAAAATGCTCGGCCGAATTGCATTCTTTTGCAGTCACGGCAACAAAAGAGTGTTGCTTGTAGGACATGGCTTGATTGATGATGAATGCACAGAGAAGAAGATAGACGAGAGTACCTCTCTCTCTCGCTCTCTCTCGCGCGCTCTCTCTCTCTCTCTCTCTCTTCCTCTCTCTCTTTCTCTCTTCCTCTCTCTATCTCTCTCACTCTCTTTGTGGAGTTCAACTTACGAGTTGATATCGTTTATATGTTTTACCAATAGCCAATTAAGTGCCCCGCAAATTACCTCATATTTTACACAAGTCTAGGTCAAATAGATAATAAAAGAAGAAATAAACGATAGAAACAGATAGTCCCTACGGCAAGCACACAAGCAAGCATAACAGGAACTTCTCACGTATAATAAAGGATATGGATATAGTAGTTTCCCTCCGGGTACACGCTTACGGACATTGACTAAGTACAACTTATACTAAGGACCTACTAATACATGACAACACGAGACCCGTTCTTGAAAATATGTTTTTATAAATATATTTTTAAATTTATAAAATTCATATTAAAAAAATAAAAAGTTTTATAAACAAAATTAAAATTTAAATTAATAAAATTACTTTTAAATTATTTATGAATTAGTGCATTTATTCAAATGCTGAAATTATTTGAAACTTCAAATTTTGACGATTTGCCTTAGCCTGATCATTTCTTTCTTGTTTAAAACTTTGATGAATGCATTAGCAAGAAGCGATCTACAAATATATATGCTATTTTGCACTGCGCTTTCTGTTTACTATAAATATATATATAAATCTAAAGATATATATAATATATATACATATATATATACATATAATATGAGTAAACTATTTACAGGAGCTTCGGATTAGTTTACAGAACGTTTGTGAAGTATAGTAGAGTCAAAATCATGTGTAATCATGAAACGAGGCAAAGTAAAGAACCAGGCAACCGAAAATACACATACACAATTCTTACAAGAAGCCAGATAAACACGAACGAACTCGATTAATGACAAGATAAACACTCCCGGATATGATAAGCATTGCATGCAAACACGGATAAAGAGAAATTCAATATTCATGATAAGAGTGACGATTTAACGCCACTATCTAGTTAACTAAATATTACTCGGCTGTGACTTGCAAGATTGCAAACCTCAGTATAAAACTTGATAGTTCCTCGATCATGATCCAAAAGATTGTAGAGAAGAATTTTCATACGTAGCCAATACAAAAGTCCGTGATAGCCATCAAAATAAGTTGACAGAAATACCTACTAAATGCTTCCTCCCTCATTACAGTATTTGCCCAAAACTTAAGTAATAAATGAATAAAACGTAAATGCTTAGTACGAAAGAACCGAAATAGTATATACAGCAATATGTAGGCAGCTATTCATAAGGTATTAAACTTTTTCGTGAAGGCATGTTTTTGATTGGGCAATTTCAGAGTGGTTTTAAAGAGCGAGGCTCTTATCTATTTTGCGCTCTTTGACCCATACTCGTCAGTGCGTTTAGTAGGTAGAGAAAACCTGAGTACATTGGTTGACCTAGTACCTACGTTTAAACAATGATAGCGAAAGAATTTATCATATGCTTTGGACAGTTTGTGATTGTACCATTCATGCATAAAGTGGGCAGCAATTAAGTTTGATTACATCTTCGAGGAAAGGTCAAGGAAGGTTCATTAAAATCTGAGAAAGAAATTAATCTGCCAACCTGTTTTTGTAAATTGCATTAGAGTTGACCAAATCTTCTTTTTTAGTTACGTCCGTAACCGAAACCTTAACCGAAACTGCATGGCCGTAACCGCTACGTTTGCCGTAACTTCTCGCTCAATTACGGCCGAAACTGAAACCGAAACTTATGCATATACGTAAAAGTTGGGTATTTACTCGTTAGCGATCGATTAACTACTCGGTAGTTATTACTTGTTGAGTAGGCTATTCAATTGAAGCGTCCGTCTGCGCGCATGCGCATCGGGCAGGTCAACTGACGGCAATAGCTACGTCATGTGCATGCTGGCATTAGATTGGCTCAAACGGTTTCGGCAGAACCGAAATTGCAGTGATAGTTACGGCCGTAACCGAATAAATACCGAACCTGCAAATTGACTTACGGCCGTAACCAAAACATCGACAAAACCACGGTTTCGGCGCCGTAACCGAAACCGAAACTGAAATTCTGCCGACCTCTAATTTGGAAATCCTACTAATTTCACTTTATTTCGCCCGGCAGGCATAGATCATGTGGGACTAAAGTAGACCGTAATAGATGGTTTTTAATGTACTTGCATCAACATAATGCGAATTTTTGAAAGCCGGCCTTTTCTCTTTGTTAACTTTTTTGCAAGTTCAGCTACCTGAATTTTAAAATGAAAATTTTTTTTTTCGTTTCAACTTGCAACTTAGACAAGCCTAGCGTCAGGTTTGTTTTCTTGGCCGATAAATAATTGCAACCGTCTTATTGTAAATTGGTGGTCGTCTCTAGTAGTTGTGCCCGCAGCAAAATGTTGCATTATGCCAGAAGAGATGCGCCTATGGAAGTCCTGTATGTGCAATAGAATAAGTAATGGACCAAGCACAGATCCTTGGGGAACACCACAGTCAATTTCGTTTAGCGCAGAGTCAACCTTCTCAACATTGCCATTTTGCTTTTTCCCGGTTAGATAAGATTCTACGTATTTCTGACTTATAACACGAATGAAGCAAGTGGTGAGCTCTTCTAAAAAAAATTATCTGGTCAAGATTTATAAATTGGAACCACCTTCGCTACTTTAATAACATCGGGAAGGATTCCAAAGGCAATAGACTGGTTAATTATCAACTATATAGGAGGCGCCAGTAAGTTAGCTCTAAGCCTTAGTAAGTTAGTTGGGATCCTTGTGTTCCACAAACGCCACTGGCGGGCAAACGCAGCCGGTCCCAAGTCCGGATTAAGGAGGAGGGTTAGATCTCTGCCGAGGAACTATAAAAACTAGGCGTGTATCCATGAATAAAGTTATTAAAGTTTCTATAGACAGTCCTACCGCATCCGGGGAAACCGATGCGCCAATCAATTCTGGTCCGGGTTCTGCTGCAAAGTTATCTACGGACCACTGTCCTCGTGGTGAGATGAAAAGGTTGCACCTCTGGTTGAAGCACTTCTTTAAAAACAATATTTTGCTTTTTCTGATCATGTCAACCACCGTTTTTTGTTGTGACTTATACTTCGAATGAGCTTCGTTTCTTGCCTTGAGATTTGTTAATTTTGAGGAATTGTTTTTAACGGTTGCCACAGATGTTCATTGACTATTATGTGCTGCCTCTTTATCCATGGCTTCTGTTTACGCAAAAGCTCTTTAATTTTATTAGTTTGTAATAGTTGTATATGACACCTATTAATTATATATATATAATTATATATATAATTACATATTTATAATTATATAATTATATAATTATATATATATAATAAATAATACCATTTAAAATATCGGCGATCTTATCAATAAGCATAATTGTCAGAGCTCTTTGGTTTCTCGATAAGTAATTCCGGACGATAACCGAGAATGTATAACTCTTCGAAGTACTCGTGTTTTCGTAACATGATTTTTAGGACTGACCATACGTAGGTGTTGATTCTGACATTCTTATACTTTATCATTTACTCCTTGAACCTTGCAGCTTGAGAAAAGTGGTCTGAAATGACCGTGATGCTGTTTCTGAGTGGTTCTGTAGTCTGTTTGCAGTCAGGCAGTTTTTCATCGTAACTGCGCTTGATTAATGAACAGTTTCTAATAAAATTACCTTGCTTTAGAGATTTTGCTAATGATTATGAGTGCAACGCTGTTCGTTTTTTTTCCAGCAGCTGTAGTTAAAGACCAGTTCTCGCAGACTATCTTCTTTATTTTAATGCTTTATCTAGGCGAACAAAGATGCTTTATATTTGTAAAAGCGTTTATTGCGAAACAAGTTGTTGTTGCTATTGTTTATTGTTGCTGCTGCTAATAACACTGTTAAATCTCGACACTTAGTCATCTAAGGTTACATTGGGACATGAAGGGCACGGCTTTCGATTTAAAAAAAGATAAGACGGAAAAAAACAAGTGCTATTCTTTCCAGATGAATAAAACTAGGTGCATGTCTTGAAATACCTTGGCATGTCTGGGAAATCTTCTTTGCTTGGAAAGGCGTGTACTAGTGTCACTCATTCTCAGCCGTAAGACCAGTGCGCATGCGTGCCTGCTTTTCTCCCACGATTCGAGTGCGCTAACAGAATTTTCGCCGCACACAAAACTACACACACGACACCACAGGGCGTTCATTTTCTGGTGCAATAGGGGTTCACGGAAAAGCTCGATGACCTTTGGCGGCTATACAAACTCATTAACAGTAAGAATGCACAGCGTGATACAGTTCTAGGTGGCAGGTACAAACGACACGTTTAACCGACCACTATTCATTAAGACTAAATTCCCTTTTTTTGTTGCAACTTCTATCTGCATTGCCAGCTCTCCTGTGATACTGTTCTACTCTACTTCCGACACGAATCGAAATGCTATCGTTGCGCAGAAAAATGTGGCCAAAGCTCATCATCTGGTCAGTAATCTACATGCATGACACGCCACCCAGGTCATCAAGGCGATTAAAATCGCATCAAGCTAATGACATTTGTACCATTTGGTCTCTTCAAATGTCAGTGCTGAATCAAGCATGTTAAAATCTCGCTAATAAGAAAGTTTCATTTCTTCAATTGAGAATCATTTACTACCAAAACAGAAAACATAAACTTTCTTGCGAGAAAAGTTCTTCCACTCTTCTTAGAAGGCTTTGCAGCAAAAAGTCTTTACAAGCGTAATATTTTTTGCTAAAAAAAGCCCACACAATCTTGTACAATCCCAGCTAAAAAAAATATCAAGTGCGGCAATAATCAAAAATGTCAAATTCATGATTGCTTTTTCCACTTTCGCCCGTGCTAACACGCGCTTACACAACAGATACGGCATTGCGTTATTCCGCCCACGGAATATTCAAACAGTCACGTGTTTTGTGCCAATCCTCATAACAAAGAATCGGTGAACTCGGCCAGGCCTAACGGACGAGCGTCAAAGATTCTATGCCTAGCATTTCTTATAGGTATGCAATGATGATGAACAACTTTTAACACCTTGCAAGGATTGGTCACACGAAAGTTTAGCTCAGTCCGGAGCCAATATATAAGTATATTCTCTTCGCCTAGCATATGCTGTTCAACGTCGATTCTGCCCAGTCTTTCGTCCGGTATTCGCTCCTTAAGACACATCACAAATGCATCGTGGGACCCTATGTAGTTGTAGCCGCCCTCATTGCAATTTGCGGATGTTTTCAAGAAATTCAAATGTTTACATTCGGTCTCGCTTACATGCCTCGTTAAAGCGTACACGATATTTTGTTGCTTGAACGTTTCCACATCAATCTTCTCGAAGCCAGCGTCGATGGTAACGTCTTGGTTTAAGTATAGAACGACTTTTCCGCGGAAGTATTCTGAGGCGAATTTCAGGACCACACCATGGCTAGTGTTTGCCGATAGAGCGACACGCAGTTTCCGTCTATTAGGAAGAGGAAGGTCTTTCAAAAACCTTTCGGTCGCCTCTTTACGCACAATCACCGTCACTGAACCGACAAGTTCATGTTGCAAATTCTGACGGAGGCAGAATACCAACTCATCCTCTCTTAGTTTGGACGAAGTCTGATTACCATCAAGTTGAAGACCTTCATCTATCGGTCGGAAGAAGAAAGTGATGACATGGAACTTAGATGGGTCATCAATCAGAGGTTGAGGCTGATACCTTCTCAGCTTCTCACGACTGTAATTTAATATCGACGTCATAAATAGGATTGAGGTAATCACTACCGCCCAGAAAATAGCGCAGTTCAGTTTGCCTAAACGAAATATAGAAGAACAGGAAGAACACGAAGTAACCCAGTGAAACTTGATCGTTAAAGATCTATTAGGCCGTGGTGACTTGGAGCAGAAGTCGAACGAGTGTTTGGTCCTGGATTCGTTTCCGGCTAATATTGAAATTAAGAACAGGTCGATGTTGGCATAGGTAGCAAGTGAACCAGGCCAAGAATAGCCGCTGTTGAGGTGACCCCAGCTATGAAACGACACACACGCACACCCCAAAACAAGCGCACGCACGCAAACACCATGTCATACAGTTGTGCTGGGGTAACGACATCACCGCACAGATCAAGGTTCTTTCAGACCTCTTTCGGATCACGTAACGATAGATTGCTCCCCGACCCCAATAAGAAGGCTTCTATTAGTCAAACTTACCAAACACCTTCATCGCGTCAACTCCAACAAACAATTACCACGGATAGTGATGAGGCGACAAAACTCATGCCCGGATCGTCGCTTCTTGATATCCGGAAGTGACCTCTCGTCGACAACAGGAAGCTGTGAAGACGAGTCCCCAAAAAGTCCTACACCAATCAGCAATGCAGTGACTCGCATCCAAAACATTGCCATATCAGCATTGGCTACTTTCGTGTGCGCCAGTAAGACACCCGCCATGACTTTGTTACGCATGACTTGCATTCTTCTTCTCACTCATGCGGATTATCTTCAAGTCAAGCTTTTGTGTAGCAGAGGCCTCTGCCAGCTGAAGGGGATGATCTGAGTAAGATTAAGATATGAGATAAGTGATTTCAAAAGTGTCTTAATCCGTTTATGATAGTCTAGCAAATTGCGCCACAGTAAGCCAGATAATCCTGTATTCAGATGGCCTCGCTGAACCAAATGATGAAGAAGCTTCTATGTCAGCAGCCATCAGCTCCGTCAGTTAACCAGACGCGCTACCATGATGACAGACATTCTCATCCAGCAGGTGTACTAGTAGCAAAACCTATTACGCTGTTGTGGTCAAGTGGTTGGTGTTGCGCCTTGCATATATATATTATATATATACATATATATATATATATATATATATATATATATATATATTTAT
>QQSS02208597.1:0-11577 GCA_003687565.2 Craspedacusta sowerbii
ACAAAGTAGAGACAGAGAAGAGAGAAAGGAGAGAAGGAAAGGAGGACGGAGGAAAAGAAAAAAGGAGAGAGAGAGAGAGAGAGAGAGAGAGAGAGAGAGAGAGAGAGACAAGTTGCCACCTTGAATTAATTACGAATACAGAAATTACAGCGAGCTGCTCAGGTCTAAATGTGATGATATCGTCGATCGCTTTTCTTTGCTAGGCACGCATCTATAACCTCTGCATAATGCAAACACTACTAAGACTCTCCTAAAAAGACTACTAAAAATGCGCGTCTGCAGGTACAGACAGATACAGGGCTATTATAATAATAATAAGGTATAAGTCAATATGTGGTACGGTACACGTCGCCGCGCCTCGAACTGCAATCTCAATCTGAGTTCTGAAGTTTGAAGCACGAGAACCATATGATGCATAAGGAGATCAATGAAGAATCTGTATAACCGAGTATATGCATTTCTACTGCCAGGCAGTTGAGATGATCACGCGTAAAACTCGAATCGTACCGGTTGGCGAAGAAGAGAAAATAGGGCTCGTAAATTTACGCTGTTGCTTGCAACCTCTACAGAGAGAATGCATCAATTCGTGAAGACTTCAGCTCGACGCATTGTAGGTGCTGCAGAATCAAAACTAATTTAATGTATGCGGTACGCTTTGCAGGGATGAAGTGAAAGTCGTATATACATGCATGAATAGATACGCTGGTGTAAATTGTGATGATGCATTTTCTTGGATGAGTGACTAACATATTCTCCGTCTCTTCGAAAAGATCTTATGGCATTTGTAATTGAGCACCTGGGCAGCTATTAAAAATAAAGAATGCGGGTTACTTTAGAAATGTCTTGCTATGCTACGTGAATGCATAAATTAGCTTTTTCTTTGTTCTCGTTGAATTTAGCGCCCAATCGCCTCTTCAGGTTGAAACGTACTTCTTCGCTACTGGCTGTGTTTAATAATGCAAGGAGTACCTGCTGACGTGTAAACCTGAGAACAAAGAAGTCGATCAGAAAGTGAGTGTTGGGAAGGAAGAGTTGGTATTGAGAGTTGCTGTTCTCTTGAAGTATATTTATTTCAGCTTTTAGGATGGGTATCAGGGTACTTCTTGTGTTTATGCTCACATCTATTTGCTTGGGGAGACATATTCAATTTCATTTGAATGGTTACGAGTGTTTCTACGAGGAGGTTCGAGCTGGCACCAAATGCTCGCTAGAGTTTGCTCCAATCAGTGGTTCTAAGCCTCACGTTGACGTGACGTTAGAAGATCCGAACCAATACGTATTTTATCGTAAAGTGCGGCAGGAGTATGATTTTCATAAATTTGAAACTAACGTTACCGGGACTTACCGAGTGTGTTTCAGCAACATATACGACTTGTCGATGTACAGCAACATCGTTTATCTAGACTTCGTTGTGGGGGAGGAAGGTGCCATGGTGAAGCTTGATGGAAAAGACAAAGGGCCGATGACGCAAGTGGAGACTTCCATCGTTAACATTCATGATGCAATGCGGATTGTGGAGTTGTACCAGAATCATCATCGCATTCGAGAAGCGAACGGAAGACTAGTCGCTCAGAAATTGAACGATAAGGTTATGTGGTGGAGCCTGGGACAAGGTCTAATAGTTCCTTTAGTTGCAGTACTTCAAGTGTACATACTGAGGAACTTTTTTGCAGAGAAAAAGGAAAACATTTAATTTAGGCCAAGAACGTCTATATCGAAGATGAAGCGGATGTTTATATTTTTGGGGGGCCAAAGTTTTACAGTTATATTTGCTTGAGTAAGGACGATTGCAGTAATACATTTGGCTTCTAGCACATAACTTCTTTTGCACCTTTCATCGCGCATCCGTGCGGTAAGCGAGGACAGGTAAAGCGCTTTCCCAACTTTAGATAAACCTCAGCATTTCGTGATATGGTCGGCCTGGCTAGCTCAGTCGGTAGAGCATGAGACTCTTAATCTCAGGGTCGTGGGTTCGAGCCCCACGTCGGGCGTAAGTTTTGTTTTGAATTGTCCAGTGGATTCAAAAGCTCTGCAGTGACCGTCAAAGAGAAAGAACCTAAAAACGACGGCTATTGCGTGCCGTTGCCCTTAATGCTTTCTCACTTGGCAACACAAAAGCGAGTGAATTGCATAAAACCAACGAAGAATGCGGGGGAAATGGAATCCCGGTTTCCATAGAAAGACCCGTCACTGGGTTAAAGCTCCGGCAAGACAAGGGTACCTTTAATGAACGGGGTGAACTACTCGAATTATATGTGAGTCCACAACAAACTTGATATTGAGATCAGTAATAGCCTAGTTGACTGACTGACGCCCTAGTGTCGAGGAAAGCAAAGTTTCAGTGATTTGTCCGTTCTTTTTTTTCGCTTATTGCCTGAAGTGCTGATTTTAGAGCATCTTATTACAGAGAACAGAAACGAAGAAATGACAATCAATTGCGGCAAATGTGCACTATAATCGGCACATAAAAACACACAACACTAGGAACCGTGGGATTTTTCGCTTACATTTCCAAGAAAATTAAAAGTGCAAACTGCGAGTAACGCAAGATAATTTTCCTGCGCAAATCAATTAATCTATGTCCAATAAATTATAAAATTTTCCATTAAGACGCTCACGCATCGCCGAAAGTCCTACTCCAAAAGCCTTAAGCTAGACAAGCAGGCAGAAAGAATCCGAACTTTCAGATATTCGCTATCGTACAAATCTAAACCGTATATTAAACATTACATATATGCAGACAGACACGGATGGACCAGCAATTAGTAGTCTGCTAAAGCCTACGCATGCGTGGAAACCCTTATACGTCTGTTCACGGTATTACAAGGACATCGCCAGAAAAAAAAGCGCGACTCAAATGCAAGCCTACACTCATACACCAGAAGCCACGACACAAACAATAATGCAATAGAAACTTCCATCTTCGAATTAGGTGTTAAATTTAACCGTATTGCGAAGCACAAAACCTAATTCCACACACGCGAACTAAAAGATAACGACAACACAACGAGTGTTGCAAGTAAGTGCAGCAAATAGGACTTTGATTAGCTCGTAAATTCTGGCTACTAAGTACATCTAAAAAGGTTTGAATGCTAAGGGGTCTTAAGTCCACAGCAAAAAGCCAAGATTTCGAGATCTTCGTCTAGGTTCTCATCTATTTATGGATTTTCTATGTTGATCTTCGGAAGCCAATGCAAACAACTTCCTGCCAGCATCTTCAAGTCGCCCATAATATTCAACATTTTCATAGTTGCACTTTGGAACTCCTCGAAAACCGAACAAGGCGCCAAAACAGAACCCAGCGATGACGCCCGTCGAATCATTGTCTCCCCCGTGGAGCATAGCGTGATGGCACAGCAGTTCCCAATTGTCTCCTGCATATAGAAGGGCATCGTACGCAATCATAGGTGCGTCGTGCCCACTAGAGCCGCCCCATTTCTTCTGAAACGCTAGTGACGTATAAAATTCGTCTCTGTCTTTGACACCATAAGCTTGGGGAAACTTGGGGTCCGCATCACCTCGCAAAACATTTCTAATTTTTAAGTAAGCATTCCACTGATCTACGAAGTAGCCCCAGTGCTTCTGGTTTTCATGCAGGTCAAGGCTTTCTTTCTGTACGTACGTCCAAACATGATCAAGCGTTGTCACAAGCAGGGAGCCCCACTGCCGAACAGGAACACCTTTCACCGCCAGAGCTGCAAAATAGGCGGAAGCGAATGACCCCAGATACCCAGTCGGATGGTTGTGCGTCATGCGACCACTTTCCACGCTCACAGCAATCAACTTCTGCAAGCAATCCTTGTCGTCGTAGTCAGGATAACGTAGGCCTATGCACATGGACCTCATAGCAGCACCGCAGCCACCACCCTGCGGGTTAAACGGAATCCTCCACCCCAAAGGTTCCCTTGGCTTCAACATCGCACATGATTTAGCAGTGGTGATTCCTCCGGCGCGGCCAGACATGTCCAACAAAAAGTCACGCTGGTAGCGCCATGCCATCTCCGAATACAGCTCCTCTAACAGGCCCCTACTCTTGTGCACTAATGCTTCGGCGGTAGATAGCAGAAGAACAGTATCGTCGCTTACAATCCAGTTTGGCTTCTGAATGCGCAAGGAGCCAACTCCACCCACGTTTTCCAGCTCTTGATGAATGCGCGTACCATCAAAGCAGAACTCCCAGTCACCATTCTTGTACCCCATAGCGTCGCCAACACCAGCAAGCACCATAGCAGCAACATACCGTTCTTCCATGCTGGCTGACGACTTTGCACAAAAAACAAGCCCTAACTACCGACGAAACTGAGAGCATAAAAACTAGCCCGCTGTCTTTCTAAAGCATTCCACAAACTCGATTTAACTGGAAGGCAATTACATAAAGTGTTTATATGCACATATAGCAGTCTATCTTATTCGTTATGGGACCGACATATTGTTTCCTAAGACAGATGCAATTCATCGTCTGCTTTTTTGGTCAGTATGGAGCTCACAAATCTACAACAGGGCAAGGAACCAGTGCGAAATTTTCATAGAATATTTATACACATATTCTCAGAGTTTCTCATTCTCCGTACATGCTAGGATCATGGCTATCCTCGCCAAAGTAAATTGATGATTGCAATACATGAAAAAAAAAAAATTGCTAACAAAACATCACAGTGAAGATAGTACGAATTTCCGATCAAGGATACAAACGCTCTGACAATTCTATAGCCTACCATGCTAACCGCAATATTATACGATATATATATATATATATATATATCGTCTCCATTTTTGGTTTATGTATGTATATATATATCATGCATCACAGATAATATGAGTGTGTGCTTGTAATATCAATAGAAAACAAGAAATGACAATTTTCTCAGCATCTTCCGAACTTTCATTCTTCGTAAAGGATAAACACATATGCCATGAAATTTCCACACGTTCAGACATTTTCCCTACATGAAAACAAAACAAAAATATTTAGGAAAGCACGGCAGGAACCAGACGCCCAAGAACTCATCATTTCCCATACTTTTGAGCCACTTTAGGTGAACAGGGAAAGCCGCACTATTTGGATAGTTTAAGTCTCTCGACCCAGAGAAAAGACCACCGTGTAAGAAAAACGTATAACTTATTATTTATAATTAAAGCCAAACTAAAATCTAAAAACACAAAAACCGTGCAGTAACTATTCCTCCCCGTATGTTTTACGAATTCCCGTCATGAAACACGACAATTAGCATTGTCATCTATGGTATAGCGCTAGAAAGGGTAATATCTACACGTGACGAAATCACAAATGAGTAGTGATCAACATATCTAAAATGGGGCCTCGCCCTTAAAATTTTTTCAACAAATCAATTTATACAACAAATGTAACAATAAATGAACATCGATATTAATAAATCATGTCGCCTTCGGCCTATTTAGTATTCAAGAATCAGCATCGTCGTCTCAAGTAACGCTAACGATTCAGTCGATTTCTTTTAAGAGGGTTTCAAATCCTATTTTTAAACCAATGTAAACATATTGGCCACATGCTAATTTCGCTGACACGCCCATGAGCAAGCATAAAAAAAAAACATGCCCAAAACATTGCATTTCAGTACAATCAACAGAAAATAAATTCCAATTAAACCAATTCGACCATTGCGGAGCGAAAGAAAGATTACTAGACAAATCATACACCTCATACGTTCCCATGAAAATTTTATTTAAAAGCAAAGCCCTCATTTTAAAGCAAGACACCCGAGAGTAAACGCAATCGCATAACCGACGACACGCGATCTTCCTGTCGAACTAGGAACGAATTTCTGCATGAACTGGCGTAGCACAACAACTGCAGTTGCAAATAGCTCGGTAACGCAGGCTGGGTTATAGGAAACACTCAACCAAGCACTATACACCAGCATAAATTTAGCAGCGATATTCACCGCAAGCGCATATCATCAGCAGGTTTATGACCTTGCACTTCTTATGTCTTAATCAATCAATTACTATTTCGTGCTTGCATGCTTACAATACTTTAAATGCTTTACAATAGCAACAATCAACTGATGCTAACATCAATCTTAGCGAAGCATAAACAAGCATTAACTCATGCACAAAACAACAACAAATAACCAGTCTGCATAAGAACAGAATAGAATAGTGCGAATAGAAATACATTCTAAACAGCAATTAACTGACAGCATAACTTGCAAGCATCACATAGTCAAAAAGGCATTGAATATCCCAACACACAGGTAAAAAGAATGGGGTTGTGAATGAGGGTCCTCATACAGCAAACGGCACTTTTGGAAATCGCGCTTTCTAAATGTTTGCATCACCAGAGACTAGTGCAGCATTTTCTCAAAATGAGCAACAAGGAAAAAAACTAAAGACTTGAAATCAAAAACGAGAATGAAACATAATGTTTACTGATCTACGATCTACTTTTTTCAGCTTTCGATTTCAACGGCATAAATTTGACCATATATCCTCTGCACAGGAAAGCAGTTAATCAATAATGCTGGTGCTAAAGAAGTACACAAACCAAGACCTAGAACAAGGCTTCATTGCCAGGTAAGAGATTTCAATCAGAAAAAGAAAGATACAGATCCAATTCTAACTATCTAAGCGTATCTATAGCCTCAGAAAATAGCATATTTCGATCGAACAACTGCTTATAATGAAAAAAACAAACAACAACAATGTATACGGGTTGCAGTGCAATTAGGATAGCAAATGAAAATACATCATGCTGTGCCCAATAGCATGAGGCAAAGGATGTCAAATAGCAATATTACTAACTTATTAATATTACTAAAATCTCCAGTTCCTTATTAAGCAGTCTTAATTTCTTAAAATCTTCATTGCGTCCAAAATAATTAGCCAACTAAACCAACAACATTGCAATCTACCAGATAAGTTACAGATTAAAACAAATTATATTTTATTGAGACTACATCTTATATGCAATAAAGGTATATATTTTTAAAACGACTCCATAGGCTAACTCCTTTGACAAATCCTTCAAGCCTTCTAGAGAAGAATAACATAGAAAGACAAAAGTAGGTTACAAGCAGACATGTAAAAAAAGATTATATGCACGATAGTGCAACTAGGGATGATACAAAAAAATGATTTAAACAAAATTAATCCGATTTATTTTAATAACCCCCAATCACTTAAGCCCAAACATGCTTCACATCAAGCCTAAAGCAACACTAGAAGCGGGACCGGCAACACACAAGGCGCTGGATTACGCAAATGAAATAATAAGCCAACTCATCATCTTAGACATTATATAGCCATCCTTGAATAGGAACATAAGGATGATCTCAATCAAGGTCAACCAACTAGCTGTCATCCTAAACATTTTACAAGCATCCTTGAATAGGCACAAACCAATGATCTCAATCAAGGCCAGTCAGTAAAGGCTTCTAGGAACTATGAAAATATAAACTCCGAAAAAAGATTCAACAAGGCAATATACTTCAACCTACATAAGCGAATAAGTGCCTAACATAAGGAAAAAATATTTAGCAACAATGACGCTTCAGAACAAAACTAAAATAATGCACAATTCAAGATTCCACCGCAGACTTGAAAACTTTCAGGTGTATCTTATAAAAGAAACTAGCCTGATAGCTAACCCACTTCTCTGGCACCTGTGCATTTGAAAGCAATAACTCCTGAATATGAATATCAGATCCAACTGAATGAGAAATATCAAAAGCAACATACCCGTATGGGTGGATAAAATCAATCAAACTGGCTCCCGATGGAATATCAATCTTACAGCTAAATTTATGCTCCGCATCAGCAGGAATTCTGCTGCATGACAAAGGAAGGCCCCCAAGACGCCACACAAGGGCGCCATATGCGGTTTCATATTCTGCTTGCCCAGCACTTATTTCAATACTTACATTGCCTTTCCTTGCTGCCGATGGTTTTAGCCCATCCTTTGTTTTGGCAGAAAGAAAATGCTTTTGACCACTAAATCCTTTCGATTTAAAGAAAAAGTCTTCACAGCGTTCTGATAAAGGAATATAGAACACAACATTATTCCGTCGACGCCGCAAACTCTTGGCATCTCCAACAGCTTGAACAGATGCCATTATCTTCACGGAATTTGCAGTCAAAACATGTATGCTACATTTTGCCACCACTGGCAGAGGCTTCTTGTTAAGAACACGAATTCTTAGCAATTCAAAGCTGCACCCATCAGGGGGAGTGAAAAGGAGACTGCCTTCCAGCTCAGAAGATCGGCGATCAACGCATGGGTGATACTCACATTCTTTTGGCTCCATCCACACATTTTGAGGTGCCTCCCTGTTTACACCATTAAAATGCATAGTAGATTTCTCTCTAAATCTGATATCATTTAAAAACATTCGAAGCTCTGGCTGACCAGTGATAAAAGCACGCACCCTCATGTGAACTGAGATATTGTGCTTCAAGATCTCTCCAGCCCCTGACAACAAAAATTGGCAATCATCATCACAGTCAATAAAAAGTTCCTGATGACGATATGCTATACCCCTTTCACGGGTCAAAGGAATTTTCCTGATAACCGATTCTGCCTGCCTAACAAATTCCTTAATATCTAAGAAGTTGGAAGAACCAATTTTGAGAATTGGCGAATATGTTGGCGTGTGTTCGAACTGTAGCCCTCGCAGGAGATGCCTTGTCTCACTGTACTTCACATACTGGAGCTTAATGGCAATAATTCTGCTACCACTTTCCTTTTCATGAACCTTTGGCACAGTAAAAACAAAAAACGGATGTAGTGGAATTTCCCTTGATATATCATTCCCGTTTACAGCGCCTGAAATCTTAATGAAATTATCTGTAACAGCCAAGTCAACTAGCACCCACTTTCTGGATCCAATAATCTTCTTGTTATGCGGGTAGCGACAAAAAAATTTCCAATGACATGCTATAGGCACATCTGGATATAGATCTAAGTCAGAAGTTGCAACACTCTGACACATGTGTGGCGTTTTTCTGTCAAATACTGGCTGTTCAGCAATAGTGTGCTGAGCAGGAGGAGATTGCACTGATTTCGCCATAAACAAGTTCAAATCCGGATACTTCTTCACAGGAGTACTTCGCAACTTTTTAGCTTCATCACTTTCATAATCAAGGTCAACAATTTCATCTGAGAGGTCAGAGTCACTTGAACTGTCATACTTAACCAATGACTTCTCTTCAACAGCACTAGAAGATTTCCCTTTACCTGCAGGGAGCAAGCGTTTCTCACCCTGTGCAGTTTGATTAAAATAAGATGCTTCAAACATTTTCTGATCATTTGATGAACTCTGAAGTAATCCCGCCTCTTCTGGCATAGGTACATTCTTTTGAATCACAGACCTTGCATGAAACGAAATCCACTGATTTCTTTCTTTGATTGGAGGCGATGCAATAATATGGGATGAATCCTCAGATGACACAAAAAATGGGGATGGTATTCGCACCATCCTGAGAGCAGTTGTGGCGGTAGAATCTGTTGGCTTTGTGGCACAATCAAACTGTACCCAATGATCTGGACTTGCTGGTTCCATCATTGTTGTAGGTCGCAAAGAAAACCCAGGAATATGGTTAGTGGAACCATCATGGAATGCATTTTGCTTAAGCAGAGTACTAAGCTTTCCTTGAGAAGAGTTTGTGTCACTGAAATTTGACATCATTAGTCTCTCGTGAAACTTTGGGAAGCAGTGAGTAATATTTTAGCATGCCATAACATAGGACCTTCTCTCTACTTTCAAATTGTTTCATCTTACATGGATGCACTAAAAAAAATAAAGCATCTCAACCCAAGTGTTATCAAGCAAAACCTTTGCCAAGCAAAAAAAAAACAAAATAAAAATACTTTGTTTAGCAAAATTTTGACTCTTTTTATCTAGCCTGGTTTATAGCTGCTTCAGTTTAGCAAATATGAAATAACACAAATGTATGTCCAGGCAAATTACCTTTTTGTGTTATGACTGAAGTCCATGACTTCAGGGCTTCTCATGTAGTATGAAAAAGAATTTCAAAACTTTGCAGGTGCCTAACCTGGTAAATTTCTAAAAAAAAGTTTGCTTATGCATACAAAAACCTTTACAGAAAATCAGAAAATCAGTAAGGAATCACCATGGCAATATGTAAGGCAATAAATTTTCATCTATAGTTTCCAGAGGACAGACCTGCCAAAATGACCTCTTCTCAAACTCGCAAGCTTCAAAAAACTGGATGAACACTCACCATGAATACAAAACTAGTGCTAAACATCATGTTACCCTAAGAAAACTTCTTCCCCTTTTTAAAGCTGCAAAACGGTAGCAGCAATAAGCATCGGAGCCTGACTTGAAGCTGGCCAATCTGTTAATTAAATCACAAAGCTCGTAAATGAGATGCCTAAAAAAATTTCCATTAATTGTAAAAACAATGAGATATTTTTTTTAAATATCCGTTTTCAGTTCTTTCACTACTGGCATTGGTTTGTTTTATAAATAAAGAAGGACTACTAGACTATAAATAAAAGATAAGAGGCACATAAGGGTAAAGAACCAATTTTCTGACAAGGTATAATCAAAACCTAATTTTCCCACAAATATTGCCATTCAACAAGTGACCCTTTGATCAAGCAGATGACATTTTCACAATTTAAAAAATTTGGAGACCCTGCCGCTTTCACACTTGCTATGGGAAGACTCATCATTTACATTCGAGGTACTCAGAAAATCTGTCAACAGTTTCCAAAAAATGGGAGCGGTAGATTGCCAATCAAATTTTCCTTCCTTTTATCTGTTACGCTGCAGTTGATTGGCTGTCTCTCGGATCGACTTTAACTGCCTTAAGAAATCGCTTCATAAAAAGATTTGATTTGATTAGTTAACTCACAACGCTCTATTTTTTCTACACTATCGTGTGCTATGAATAACTATAGCCTTGCTCCAATTCTACATCCTCGTTTTAGCATCTCCCTACAATGACACTACATAAAAATATATAGCCTAATATAATTTGAAGTGTGAAGTATTTTTCTGCTCCAACTTCATCGCATTTTGGGCTCCTATGCTACAGATATTTTCGTAATGAACATTGAAACAACGACATTAGACATATTTATGGCCACAAGCTTCTGTAAGTACAGTCGTAAGCATAATCTATCTGTTTTTTTTTTAATTTTTATTATTAGCAGTAAGAGCGTGCTTCTGAGCTACGGCAGAAGATCCGAGCGATTGAAGGCTTTTCACTTCACCACAGGCACTTTCACAAGCAGATCGCCGCAGCAGAGTTGACAATCTGCTCCCGCCACAGGCTATCGTCATGCTCACACCACAGGCATCTGTTGACTAACGCACTCCCACCAATCAGAATGCGGACAATTTAAGCAGGAAATCTAGAAGCGGTGGCGGGAAATTATGGGTGCGGAGTGATTCTTACTTCCTTAGTTCTATAGTTAAAAAACGGTAAGATTACCAAATCCATATTATATATATGCGCTTCTACTTGATGTTAATACTGCAGCTTCTTGTTCCGTAATACGGTCCGTGCCTTGACATTACACTATCAGCGTTGCAACATAAACTGGGCAACTAATCAAGAAACACTTTAATG